>OLKM01000228.1:309968-324462 GCA_900291075.1 Melanogrammus aeglefinus
TGTGTGTGTGTGTGTGTGTGGTTGTGTTATGCGTGTGTGTGGTTGTGTTGTGTGTGTGTTGTGTGTGTGTGTGTGTGGTTGTGTTATGCGTGTGTGTGTGTATGTGGTGTGTGTGTGTGTGTGTGTGGTTGTGTTATGCGTGTGTGTGGTGGTGTGTTGTGTGTGTGTGTGTGGTGGTGTGTTGGTGTGTGTGTGTGTTGTGTGTTGTGTGTGTGTGTGTGTGCGTGTGTGTGTGTGTGTGTGGTTGTGTATGTGTGTGTGTGTGTGTGTGTGTGTGTGCGTGGTGTTAATTGCACGTTGACGGTCTGACCCGAGGTCAGCTGATCCCGTTGTCACGGTGTGGGATGCTTTGCATGCCGGACCCCGTGTGTCTCAGGGCCGTGCTTCACTCAGAGAATGGCTTCGTCTTAAGGCTGCCCCGTGACCGCAGAGGGGGGGGGGGGCCAACGGACCCTTGGGTCCCCGCCGCTGACCCCCCGACCCCCGTCTCCTACGCATGGTTCAGTCTGCGCCGGGGAGACCTCTGATGAGGTCGCGGGGTCACTCCTCAGGACCCCCGTCCACGGGACTCACGCTTGTCCCGTCTGTCTCCCTCCCCCACTCCCTCACCCACTCCTCCCCCAGCAGGCCTGGCCCACCGGCACCCAGCAGATCCTCATCCCGTCGTCGTGGCAACAGGTCCCGGGCGTGGCCCTCCACGGCCCCGCCCCGCCGTCGGCCGTGGCGGGGTCGCCGCTGGGAGTGCTCCACCCGGCCGCGGCCGCCCAGCAGGCCCACGGCTGGAGGGGCACCGCCCAGACCCGGTCCCAGCCGGAGAGGAAGAAGGTCAAGGCCCGGCGCGGAGAGAGCAGGAACAGGTAACCCCCCACCCCTGACTCACCGACGGGAGGCGGGGCAGATGGACGTACTTCAGACAATAACAGAGGGTGGCTAGCGCTACATGGTCTTGGCAGGGTTTCTATCTCCCCCTTTACCCGTCTGCATTCCTTGTGTGCACGTCATGCCACAAACGGCATTTTATGTTTTTTATTTCTTGTACAGGGTGTCCGCGCATCCTTAAAAAGTCTTAAATTCATGTTTCTAAATTTAATCCCTTAAAAAGTCTTAAATTCGTTACAAATGTCATATGCTGGTCTTAAATACTGTAACTCAAGGTCTTAAATTTGTCGGGGCAGGACTATATATATTTTTTAATTTTTCTCAAGTGACTTTTCAGGAAGGACATGTAAAGAGGCTTCTTTCTTGCTAGCTGCATATCAACGGTTATCTGCGTGCTTGCTAGCTAGTCTGCGACAATGGGTAGGCGCAAACTCAAGGACAGTTGGCTGGAAGACGTCCGTTTCCGAAGTTGGCTCGCGTCTGTTGCCAACGCCCACCATCGCGTGTTTTAGGTCTTAAAATTCATTCAAGGTGGTCTCAAGAAGGTCTTAAAAAGTCTTACATTTGACTTGCTGAAACCTGCAGATACCCTGTTGTATAATAGACACGATTTGTGCGGTTTCCGAGTGGACGGGCGTAGCGAGGGTGACTGATGTCCCCGCCGCTGTAGAATGGTGCTCTTAAAGTACCCGCTCGATCAGATGGATCAATAACAACTCTCCCCGCCGTTACAAGCGGTGTCACTTGGGTCTGTGTCACAGCACGGACCCCCAGAGCCGAGTGTCAGACCCACAGTGCGGTTCTTGGGGGGTCTCCCCCCTCTGTTCCTCCAGGGGTCTGTCCACGACGACGTCGCTGCTCAGCAGCAGCAGCGAGGTGACGGCCGCCGCGCTGTCCCAGCCCATCATCATCTCGGACACGCCCAGCCCCGCCGTCAGCATCATCACCATCCACAGCGACACGGACACGGAGGACGAGCGCAAGTTCCACCCCGCCAGGTCAGCGCCGGGACCCCCGGGCACCGGCCTGGTGTTGAGACGCACAGCTCCGTAGGTTAAGGAGGAAAGCCACACACACTAATAGGGGTGTGTGTGTGTGTGTGTGTGTGTGTGTGTGTGTGTGTGTGTGTGTGTGTGTGTGTGTGTGTGTGTGTGTGTGTGTGTGTGTGTGTGCGTGTGCGTGTGCGTGTGCGTGTGCGTGTGTGTGTGTGTGTGTGTGTGTGCGCCCCTCTCAGTGTGAGCCTCAGTCAGAGGACCAACGTCATCAGCTGCGTGACGGTGCACGACTCGGACTCGTCCAACGCCAGCCCGCTGACCCCGCTGACCCCGCTGGGCCGCGGCCACCTGCCCTCCAGCGTGCTGTCCTCCCGCCAGCAGGCCCGGTCCCTGGCCGTGGTGGCGCCCTCCGTCAAGGCCCCGGCCTCGGACCGGGCCCCCGCTCCCCGCCCCCGCACCGATACTGGTCAGTGAGCATCTTCTCACGGGTTCTCCCGTCTTCTCCCGTCTTCTCGTGTGCTCTTCTGTCTTCTCGTGTGCTCTTCTGTCTTCTCCCGTCTTCTCCCGTCTTCTCCTGTCTTCTCGTGTGCTCTTCTGTCTTCTCGTGTCTTCTCGTGTCTTCTCGTGTCTTCTCCTGTCTTCTCCTGTCTTCTCCTGTCTTCTCCTGTCTTCTCCTGTCTTCTCCTGTCTTCTCCTGTCTTCTCCTGTCTTCTCCTGTCTTCTCCTGTCTTCTCCTGTCTTCTCCTGTCTTCTCCTGTCTTCTCGTGTCTTCTCCTGTCTTCTCGTGTCTTCTCCTGTCTTCTCCTGTCTTCTCCTGTCTTCTCCTGTCTTCTCGTGTCTTCTCCTGTCTTCTCCTGTCTTCTCCTGTCTTCTCCTGTCTTCTCCTGTCTTCTCCTGTCTTCTCCTGTCTTCTCGTGTCTTCTCGTGTCTTCTCGTGTCTTCTCGTGTCTTCTCGTGTCTTCTCGTGTCTTCTCGTGTCTTCTCGTGTCTTCTCCTGTCTTCTCCTGTCTTCTCCTGTCTTCTCGTGTCTTCTCCTGTCTTCGTGGTGTCTTCTCCTTGTCTTCTTCTCCTTCTCTCTCCTGTCTTTTCTCTGTGTCTTCTCGTGTCTTCTCCTGTCTTCTCCTGTCTTCTCCTGTCTTCTCCTGTCTTCTCCTTGTCTTCTCGTGTCTTCTCCTGTCTTCTCCTGTCTTCTCCTGTCTTCTCCTGTCTTCTCCTGTCTTCTCCTGTCTTCTCCCTGTCTTCTCGTGTCTTCTCCTGTCTTCTCCTGTCTTCTCCCTGTTCTTCTCCTGTCTTTCTCGTTGTCTTCTCCTGTCTTCTCCTGTCTTCTCCTGTCTTCTCGTGTTCTTCTTCCTGTCTTCTCCTGTCTTCTCCTGTCTTCTCCTGTCTTCTCGTGTCTTTCTCCCTGTCTTCTCCTGTTCTTCTCCTGTCTCTCGTGTTCTTCTCGTGTCTTCTCCTGTCTTCTCTTGTCTTCTCCTGTCTTCTCCTGTCTTCTTCCTGTCTTCTCCTGTCTTCTCGTGTCTTCTCGTGTCTTCTCCTGTCTTCTCCTGTCTTTCTCGTGTCCTTCTCGGTGTCTTCTCCTGTCTTCTCCTGTCTTCTTCGTGTCTTCTCCTGTCTTTCTCCTGTCTTCTCGTGTCTCTCTGTCTTCTTCCTGTCTTTCTCCTGTCTTCTCCTGTCTTTCTCCTGTCTTCTCCTGTTCTTCTCCTGTCTTCTCGCTGTCTTCTCGTGTCTTCTCCGTGTCTCTCTGTCTTCTCTCTCCGTCTTCTCCTGTCTTCTCCTGTGTCTTCTCGTGTCTCTTGTGTTCTCTCGTTCCTCGTGTCCTTTCCTCGTGTCTTCTCGTGTCTTCTCCTGTCTTCTCGTGTCTTCTCCTGTCTTCCTCGTGTCTTCTCCTGTTCTTTCTCCTGTCTTCTCTTCCTCTGTCCTGTCTTCTCTGTCTTCTCTGTTTCTCTCTCCGTGTCTTCTCGTGTCTTCTCGTGTCTTCTCCTGTCTTCTCGTGTCTTCTCCTGTCTTCTCGTGTCTTCTCCTGTCTTTCCCTGTCCTTGTCCTTGTCTTCTCCTGTCTTCTCCTGTCTTCTCCTGTCTTCTCGTGTCTTCTCGTGTGTGTCTGCATCGATCTCCATTGTTGTTTAAGCAGTAATCCACTTCCGATACCGTGACACACACTAGACCTAGTCAGGTTTATGTAACCCAGATGTAAGGCCAATATAATGTTTGCATAGCGACGATTATCAAATAATTTTTTTGAATCTGAATCAATTAAACAACTTATTGAGTGTTTATGTTGGATTAATACGAGTTGTACTAATGTGTTGATCCCTGCTTGGCCTGTGTGTTGTTGAGCTCTGCCCCACGTTGTGCTGACCCCGTCTGCTTCCCCTCCAGTGAACTACATGAAGCCCAAGAGGTCCGCCAACCGCCAGCCCTGCGGCTCCCGGGACGACGCTGAGCGCCAGGGGCCCGCACCCAGCCAGTCACACCCCCTGAACCTCAGCCAGGTCCGGACCCTCCAGCCCAGCCTAGACCCTCTGAAACCCCCTGTACCAGCCTAGACCCTCTGAGACCCTCTGTATACCAGCCTAGACCCTCTGAGACCCTCTGTATACCAGCCTAGACCCTCTGAGACCCTCTGTATACCAGCCTAGACCCTCTGAGACCCTCTGTATACCAGCCTAGACCCTCTGAGACCCTCTGTATACCAGCCTAGACCCTCTGAGACCCTCTGTATACCAGCCTAGACCCTCTGAGACCCTCTGAGACCCTCTGTATACCAGCCTAGACCCTCTGAGACCCTCTGTACCAGCCTAGACCCTCTGAGACCCTCTGAGACCCTCTGAGACCCTCTGTATACCAGCCTAGACCCTCTGAGACCCTCTGTATACCAGCCTAGACCCTCTGAGACCCTCTGTATACCAGCCTAGACCCTCTGAGACCCTCTGTAAACCCCCTGTACCAGCCTGAGACCCTCTGAGACCCTCTGTATACCAGCCTAGACCCTCTGAGACCCTCTGTATACCAGCCTAGACCCTCTGAGACCCTCTGAGACCCCCTGTACCAGCCTAGACCCTCTGAGACCCTCTGTATACCAGCCTAGACCCTCTGAGACCCTCTGAGAAACCCCCTGTACCAGCCTAGACCCTCTGAGACCCTCTGTATACCAGCCTAGACCCTCTGAGACCCTCTGAGACCCTCTGTATACCAGCCTAGACCCTCTGAGACCCTCTGTATACCAGCCTAGACCCTCTGAGACCCTCTGTACCAGCCTAGACCCTCTGAGACCCTCTGTATACCAGCCTAGACCCTCTGAGACCCTCTGTACCAGCCTAGACCCTCTGAGACCCTCTGAGACCCTCTGAGACCCTCTGTATACCAGCCTAGACCCTCAGAGACCCTCTGTATACCAGCCTAGACCCTCTGAGACCCTCTGTACCAGCCTAGACCCTCTGAGACCCTCTGTACCAGCCGACGGTACCTTTCAGCAGGGCAGGATGTGCGCTGTGAGATGTATATCCAATAGCGCTGTACACGGCCACAGGATGTGTCTTTACTTGTTGTCCCCGGACTGCCTCCACGGGGCCGCCTGGGGCCCCAGGCCGGTGGAGCCCCCCCTGAACCCCGTCTCTCTCTCTGGGTGTGTGTGTGTGCAGGTGCAGCCGGTGGTGTCCTCCTCCCAGGAGCGCCTCCGGGCGTCCCACCACCACCACCACCACCACCACCACTCTGCCGGCTCCTCCGCCCGCCGCCAGCAGACCTTCCTCCCCGCGCCCCACTTCAGCTTCCCCGACGCGGCGGCGGCCCTCACGGCGGCCCCGGGGCCCGGCCTCTACACCTACCCGGCCTCGGCCGCGCTCTCCCTTCGGCCTCCCAGGCCATGGAGCAGCTCCTGGGCCACGCGCACGCCGCCGCCGCCGCCGGCGCCCACGGACACTCCCCGGCCGGCTACGCCACGGCGGCCGGCTACGCCACGGCGGCCTCCTCGGCCCGCCGGGACGCCTCGGCCCGCAAGGACCAGGCGGCGGCCGGCCTGCTGCACGCGCTGCCGGCCGCCTACCAGCACCCCTTCGCCGCCGCCTCGCCCTACGTCAGCGTGACGCCCCGGGCCGAGGCCTACGGAGCCTACCAGCTCAGCCCCCGCCGCCTGCCCCAGTACCCCTACCTATAGAGGGGGGACCCCCTGCTCCTATGGAGGGGGGACCCCCTGCTCCTATGGAGGGGGGACCCCCTGCTCCTATGGAGGGGGGACCCCCTGCTCCTATGGAGGGGGGACCCCCTGCTCCTATGGAGGGGGGACCCCCTGCTCCTATGGAGGGGGGACCCCCTGCTCCTATGGGGGGGGACCCCCTGCTCCGATAGAGAGGGGGGGACCCCCTGCTCCGATAGAGAGGGGGGGTCCCCCTGCTCCGATAGAGAGGGGGGGTCCCCCTGCTCCGATAGAGAGGGGGGGTCCCCCTGCTCCGATAGAGAGGGGGGGTCCCCCTGCTCCGATAGAGAGGGGGGGTCCCCCTGCTCCGATAGAGAGGGGGGGGGTGTTTCCCATGCATAGACCAATGTGTGGCGCAGGGTGGGGATGTTAGGACCCTACGTCTTACCACCCCCACCCCCCCCCACACATTGCTACCTGGTCTGTGGCAAACACTGCGTACCCTCTCCTACCTGGATGCTCCAGGTCTGGTGGCCCCTTACCACACGAGAGGGTCTCAAAGCGCGCGGGCCCCCCCCCCCCCCCATAAAGAGGGTCACACACCTCTGTCCTTGTTGCCCCTGCCCGCCCCGCCCCCCCCCCCCAGAGCTCTCCCAGTACCCTCGCCCCCTCAGTCGCTAGGGGGGCTCGTCTCTAGTGCGGGGTCAGGGGTCAGGATGGGGGCCCAGGGGTCACATCAACTCTTAAACTGCTGCAGTCCACTATAAGAAACCCCTCTTCACCGCGTCGAGTTGAAGTGCTCCTTTTAAACTCATTTTTAATGTTTTATCCAACATTTTGCATTATTTGACCTCGTATCGATTTAATCATCATTTTAGGACGTTTGTTTAGTTTTTAACACCCTCTCTATTTTGTTTTGGCGTCGTGGTATGTGTTTATGGCACCTGTTTGGTTCAAGCTGTAGGGCTTCCTGTGATAAGAGGAATACTTCCTGTAACGTGACACTTTGGCTCCGCCCTGAAGCCTTGCACAGAAGGCTTGTTGATAGCTGGCAAAAAAAAAAAAAAGGTTTCGTTTTGTGTCCCGTGAGTTGAAGGTGGGTGTGGGATTTGCGAAAACGCCAGAAGATTTGGAAAATAAACAACTCAAATGGTCCTACCCCCCTCTCCTTCGAAAGAGGAAGTCCCATACCCAACCTTTAAGTTAGTAAGTTTTATGTGATGCACTAATCCCATGATATTTCCTGTGTTTTGGCTCATGTGTTTTGGCTGTATCACTACATTCATCACAAATAGTACTTATTTTATAATGCATAACTTATGTTTTTTTGTCAGTGTGAGGTCGTTGAAGATTTATTCACTACCCGAGAGAAGTCCCATCTGCCGAAAAAGGCACCGATGGGACTGTGATGGTTGTTTTTAATTTAAAAAAAAAAAATGCACATGTGATAGTGTCACAATTAAATGTACTAAGTGTTTTAGGAAGGGCGCATATGGACCTTATGCAATAGAAACATTTGAACTTCATCAACTGTGAGTGCTGAATGTATTTATCGAGTTAACCGTATAGTGATGGATTGCGTGCCCATCTTCAGGAACAAAGGAATCCTCAAGTTTTAACCTGTAACGAAAATGGACTTGGGAAAGATTACTGTATCCCCTCCTCCACCCGACACTCCACCCGAGATTACCAAAACTTCCTGGAAATACCTGCTGATCATTAGCCAGAGAATTGCTTTTTGTGGAGTATTTTCTAGAATACATTTATATAAAAAAAAATATGCTACTAGATTTCTTACTATTTTCCATGTTTTAGAAACTAGCTCATTATATTAATCAATATACTTTAGCTAGAATATCCCATTCTTTGATCCAACCGTACTAATGGATTTAATTGTAGCGTGATATAGACGGAGGCTTTACCGGCGTCATCTCTGATTTGTACCGACCCACGTGCGTGCTCACGCGTACGTCACTGAGGCTCTGCGGGCCGACGCTGTCCGGAATGGGACGCAGTCAGCGCGGAAAGTAACACGCAAAGAACACGTACTAACACAAACTAGTATTTTTAATCAAACTAATTTCATTTGTTGTAATCTTGTATTTATTTAACCATTCCCAATGAGTAGTACCATATTTGAATATACATGCAAAGGTTGCAAGTTGGATTTTTATGTCTTACTCGGATGTATTGTGGTGAATGTAAACCACAACGGCATCCTGCATAATATGGTATCGCTCGTGATTATTGATGCGTTGTCTGTACACTTAACCTTACGGATGCACACTTGTCATCAGCTCTCTGTTAAGTACACATGGCTTTAAGTTTTGTAACAGTGTGGCAGACTTTCTCCCTCCGTCTGTGGTCAAGCAAGTTTCTCCTGGAATCCTGAAACGAAAAGGCTTTTGGATTTGATCTCATCCCGATTTGTTTTCATATGTCTTGCTGTTAAATGTATTTTTGGCTGTTTATATCCCATCCTTCCATGGCATTGTTAAGAAGTTATCTGGTAGACTAATTCAGGGATAAGGTTTCAGTTCAAACTATCGTCACTGTTTTTCAATAAAATAACCTCAAGTCCAGTGTTTGGTTTATTTATGAACTGTTTTGAGTCGTAGGCCTATAGTAGATTGTTTTGTAACGTAAAAATTGCTTGGCCTTATTACTTTACCATTTCACTGTGTTTACACACTAACTGAAGTAGGTAGAACATTTTCTTATCTAGGGAAATTTTTTTTACCTGCACCTTAAAAATACACCAAGCAGGTATTCTTTTGGGGATTGCATTTATAACCTTTTGGCTGGCATCAATACACCCTAAACATTCGGACTACAGTGGGAGTTTATGAACTTGTGGATTGAAATTATATTTTTTTTGCTGGGATCAATAATATAACCTATTAGAACTACCCTGGTAACCATTTGCTGCGTCATGCAGCTCTTGTGTTCCCATGTTATGAGGGCCCTAAAGGGATCGCTATCACTCGCTGATCTCCCTAACCACTTAACGTGAACGACGAATGGCTTTACTTTATAGTGAAGTCATTCCCCCCCCCCACACACACAACACGCCCCTCTGAGGCACGCGCGCGCGCGCAAACGCACGCACGCACACGCACACACACGCACACACAATTCAGTCTATGAAGACCTCCACGTCAATTATTTCATGAAAACCTGTTTGATTCTGTCGAGGTGATTTTCTACAATTAGAGAGAAACGCATAACGTGCTCTTCACGGTACATTTCCAAGAGTCAAATGCGCATCCATCGGAACCACCAAATGAGGAGCAGAGAGAACTCTGAAAGGGTCCTGCCGAGCAGGGTACTTTATTCGTCACTATGAAAACTTACATTTTCACACAGTTAACTGAAGCATGGGAATTTGCTTAAGAAATACAAACAGACACACACACGTACAGTTTGTCTTCTTCTATAGAAAGATCAGTTTTCTCTTTGTGTACAATTCTTAACTTTTGGAAGAAGTTGATACACGGTAAAAGCCATCTGTACTAAATGCAACACAAAAACAGTCCGTGAGCAGTGACACGGGCCTACGCGCCCGTCTGTCCGTGTGTTCCGCATTCAGGCACGGCAACCACCGGACCTGTTATCAGACAATAACAAGACTAGATAAAGCGTAGGTCTTATAAATTAAAAAAACAAACAAAAACAAGATTAAACGGAACATACTCCAGAACATGTTGGGTCTTGTGTGTCTTCTAATTTTGACCCAGATAAGACTAGTCTCTATACCGGTCAGCTAAGCCAATTAAAAAGGTATTCCTTTCTAATTCCATCTGTGCAGACAGACAGGGACTGTCGCGGCTCATGGGTTGATCAAGAGAGGTGAGACTGTCATACTGATTGGATAGTCGTTGATCCGGAGAGTGTATAGTACATTTGGTCTTCAGTATAAGATGTAGCCTGTGTTGTATTTGTCCCAAGAGGCTCCTTCAGAACATGCTACGGTCGTGAAGAAGCTTACCTTTTCAAAGCACAGCAGTACTGAAGTTGGCCAGCATTGCGTTGTGTGAAAACACACATCAGTTGCAAGACATTTGGTTTTATATTGAACATATGAATGTACATTTTGTTTAAATGAAGATAAGAGTGACCTCAATTAATGTATCGCCTAAATACAAAGCTACAGAAAGAACCCTCATTACCTCATCGAGATTAAAAAGTACGATTATGAAGGTCAGGTCCGGTATGATTATTTTTATATATTAGACTGTGTATATTATGGTCATAAAGCATACGGTATTATCTGTCAAATAGTTAGCCATTAGAAATGTTAAGATACAGAACAGCAGTTTTTTAATCAATTAAAAATCAATGATTTAAAGAAAGGTGCAAACAATGGCGTTACTCTACATTAAGGTTGAGGTCTAACCAATTTTTTTTATTTTTAGAGGCAAAAAGTACAAGGGCAGGACACATTTACTCAGCCAGCGAAGATACTTCCTGGAATAAACGACACGTATGAAGAAGAGAAACGGTACAATGCTGCACAATCAGCCCCAAGCAGAGTCTAAGTATCACAATATGGACCCTCGATGAACCCATGAGCCCGGCCCCTTCCCCCCTGCTGCCGGGACCCCCGTCTGAAGATACAGAGTGGGTCCCAAACGTCATCAACTCCCCCCGGCCCCCGGGGTCCGACTGCCACCTCCGCCCTTTGCACCGTCCTGGGATGGGGGGGGGGGGTCGCCCTTCAGGTCCGACCGTCCAAAGTCTGCCTTGTTGTTGTTGTTGTTGTTGTTGGTGTTGGTGGTGGTGGAAGTGGTTGTCATGGCGGCGGTGGTATAAAGGAAGGAAGGAGGGGGGGCGGGTGTGGTAGGGGGGGACTGTCAGCGCGTCAGCCTGGGCCGGTCCCCCCCCCCACCTGGCCCTGGGGTGTGTCTATCTCACTCGTAGTCCACGGGCCCCCTTCGACGCTAGCCTGAGGCGCGAGTGGGTCCCCCCCCCCGCCCCCCGCGGGTCGTCCTCACTCCTGGGCTATGCTCCTCAGCACGTACTTGACCGTGTAGGCGAAGGCGGCGAAGCCCACGATCACAAACAGGTTGGCCAGGGCGCCCCCCAGCAGTCCGTGGTTACGATTGGCGTGCTGCATGCCTGGGGCGGCCGGGTTGGCGGCGCCCACTACGGCCACCCCGCCGTGGAGGGCGGGGTGGCCGTAGTGGGCGTGCTGGGGGTCACCGTCGGGGACCACGTCGGGCAGCGGGAGCGGCTGGGCGCGGGCGTTGAGCTCCTCCTGGGCCTTCTGCTTCTGCTTCATCTCCTACACGGGGCAGGAGGAAGAGGAGGGGGGGGACGTCAGGGCCGCGGCGGGAGAGACCCCCGCCGCGGCGAACAGAGAGGAGAGGGGCGCGGCAATGACTGAACTATAAACACTTACATCCACCACGTCGGGAAAGAGCTCACAGAAGACTTTGTCCTTGAGGTTGAAGGTCAGACTTTGGGCAGACAGCTGTCTTTTCTAAAAAAAACAACAACAACAACAACAACAAAGACACGATGAGAACTCTCTTCCCGTTCGTTGGGACGCGTGCTCGTCAGGGGTTGACCCTCAGGGCGCGCGGGGGGGGGGGGTCCTCACCGTGTAGTCAGAGGTCTCGATGGAGCCCAGGGTGGGACCTTTCTCCACCATGAAGCTGAGCAGACCCGTGAGGATGGTGGACACCGACCAGGCCGGGTTCCACGTGTCCGGGTGGAAGTCTGTGATGGAGAGACACAGCCTGTGGCAGGACGAGAGGCGGTGAGGCTGGGCACACGGGAATGAGTCGTACAGAATGAGCTAGCCCCTCCCGACGCCTTACCGCGTGTTGCACTTGAACCGTCCGTTCGGTGTGATCATGTAGATACTGGGAGGCTTGAAGGGGAATTCCCGTGGAATATGAGTTTTCCATGGTAATAGCCTCCTGGGGGGGGGGTCACAGGTCGCGAACGGTCAGCTCAGAGACATAGAACAAAGCTAAAAATATACATCTTTTTTGTTGTTTAGGCGGCAATCTCCAAGAACTCGAAGTGACGTCACTGTCGCTGAATGAGGTCATACAGCGGGGAGTGAGACGAAACCCTTTGCGGTTGCAGCACTATGAATATTAGGGGTCACGTCCCGCACACACTTCGTCCCCTAGTTTCAATCGTCACTTACCCTCATATGGTGTTTTTTCAGGACCTCTAACAAGGTAGTGCCTAGAAGGGAGTAAATCAAATCGATTAAATCAACCCGTTTTGTATGTTTTTGCATTGAATTAGAAAAATCTGAATGGAGGTCACAGTGGGTGGTACAGAATTAAATAATGGCACATTTTCTTAGCACATAAATCAAAAATGTTTGCGAAATCACAAACTCCTATTCCCATACATTCATCTGTTCCATCCAGGTCAACTTGATTAAACATCCTTTAGACTCTAATGCAAATGAATACCGACTGCATCTCACTTTAACCTTCCTAGGGAGTGGTTGATGAGAGGTCTTACCATTCAAGGATGTTGGAGGGGAGTGGTTCGGCACAGATATAAGGTACAGGGTCTTTCTTTATTCGGAGGTAATCTTGTTTAAGTCGCTGCGTGGCTGTCGTTGGGGCTCTCTTGTTCCCGTTACTGTTCATCTAGAAATGGATAGAGCAAGTGAGACTCTGTTCACGGTCAACATATGAGCACGGCCAAATGTAGATTTTTTTTTTCAATTACAAATGTCGGAATAGATCCACGGGAACAGTCGTTTTCCGTGGATCTATGGCTTACGTAATTGTCATCCAACCGGAGATGCTCTTTGGCCATAACTAGAGGAGTCACAACCTCCTAAAAGGTTGAGTTGTTTCATTCTCACGAACAAAGGTGAAACCTGGCGGTATGTCTTAATGATGGACACTGGTACAACACTAGTCTGACGTTGATTCACTCATTGATAAAGCAGCTAGCCAAGAACTCTCCACAGGCCACCACACGATGGCATTAGGGCCTTTCACCCCTTTGCTAGACCGGGCGCTTGCGGTACACCAGATGCGCTCCAACCCAAAGCCATGACCAGCCGGCCCCTCCAAACGTTGCGTTTGGCTATTCCTCCCATTCCCTTCGTATCTGACCTGTTAACGTGGGCCAGGGGATTGTGTGACGGCCTGCATGCGTTCAGGGGATTGCGCAGCGTTTGGGGGGGGGGGGGGGGTCAAGGGTTGAATTCCAGTGTTACCTTTAATGCAGGAGCAGCCAGTACCAGCCCCGGCGATCCCCCTGTCCATGCCGGGGAGCATTCCTCCAATCCCTTTGCCTCACACAATAAAGATCCAATACAAAGTGGAGGCATCGCCAAACGCATCCCTCTGAATAGACTTTGGGTTTCCGAAGAAAGAACATGTACATGTTCCTCTGTCAATTAATGGAACAATGTATGGATTGGTGCCAGTGGGTCCATATTGCAGGGGAAACAATGCCCTGGTCCAATTTGTTAATACATATCTTAACTAGTACTAGTAGCTTTACCCGGATACGGGTCACTGGTTGAAAAGGTGGAACCAATATCGCCCCTCTCCAGGGGGCCAGGGTCATCCTCTCTGTATCGGCATCGCTTCACAGAAATCACCTTTATCGAGTATGAGGACCGCCTGGTCATACACCTCATCATTCAAAGAGTTGTGGAGTGATTGACCGCCTCTCTAGCACTGACAGGACATTGAACAGACACGACTCGTAATAACAACTTCCTCCTCGTCGCTTGCGGCTAACTTACCAAATAACAACGAACACAACAGGCAGGTCGTTTATATACGCCACAAACACGCTCACACGGCTCTCAACCAGTAAAAACGCGTTACTTTATTGGCATGGCAGTAGGACCCCGGGCTGTCTACGCATCGACCGCGGCTGAGGGCTCTGCGCTACGGCGGCTCATCCGCGCCCCCTAGGCCGCGGCTAGGCCTAGCTCCGGGGAGCTAGCTGCTGACGACCGCGCTGTGGACGACCACCACCACCACGGGCCGGGGGGGTCCGGGACGACGACCACCCGGGGACACTCATCAAAGACCCACCTCTCCAGAGACCCCGGTTCAGGAGAATATTGAGTGCTGCCCGTCCGTTGTGAAGCTGCCGTTTCTCGTTGAATCCTGGAGGGTGATACACCGTCGCCGACAACAACGACGTAGCTGGAATAACACCGTCCCCCCGGAAAGGGAAGCCGGCCACTTCCGGTTGTTCTCCGCTCGCTCTCCGAACAGCTGACTCCAGCTGACTCGTTGAGACAGTAGCGAGTCTGTGCGTGGAAGCTATGCGCACAGCATGTCAACGCAGGTAGGTCTGTATGGATAACGCTCACTTGTCCATAATTATGAACCAATCGTCCAAATACTTTCGTATCACCGTTTATTTTGTTTTAAGCGTGGTTATTTGTCTTATATGATAGTCAACAAGCAGGGGCGATTCTGGTTCTGACTTTTGGCGGGGCTCAACCCCAGGAAGCCACAGAGGTATATTAAGTCCTG
>OLKM01000228.1:324531-342031 GCA_900291075.1 Melanogrammus aeglefinus
ACGGATACTGTGCGTTTGGCGGAAGTACTCGATTATTTCGTAGAGACAAATAACCGTATTAATCGCTTTGAATAACATACAAAAAAGTAAAATAAAAATTCGACCAAAGTTAGTAATCATTTTATAGCTTAGATAAAGGTTTTTTTAACGTTATTCAGCCGCGGGAACAATCACCCGGCGTGACGGAAGTACTGTGGTGGAATGGAAGTTACCTCCGATTAATTTTTTAAGACAAATAAACGTATTATCTGCTTGATATAACATAACAAAGAAATAATCAAAGTATTCCGACCGCCGTTAGTAACATTTTTAAATATCTTAGAAAAGGTTTTTTTAACGTTATTCAGCCCCGAGAACCACCCGCCGTGACAACAACCAGGCGCGCAAGGAAGTACTGTGGCGTCAGTGAACGTTTTGAAGTGATTTATTTTAAAAATCAAATCGATACCGGGAAATGAACGATTGGAGGTAAGTGTGACTGTAGATATGCTTAAATATATTGGGTAATATTTTTGTTAAAGTCTTGCCGTAGTTGTATTTACTTTTTCAATAATTCGAAATATAATAATATTGTGCCCGTTTAGAAAAATTAGTGTAAGTTAAAACATATTAAATCATATTAAAACAAATTACTTAATTCTAAGTGTAATATTACTTAATGAGTAAGTGTAATACACTCAATTCCATTCAATATTTGTCTACACACTGAACTAGTTTATTTGTCTAAATAATCGTAAAAAAAATAAGCTATAAGCTATAAACTTGGTTACTGACATGTCAAATATTTGTTTTATTATTTTAATTTTCTGGTCTTAATGAAGTTCAATAACGCAAGAATGCTGAGGTATTTGTCCTAATAACGTTAAAAAAACCTTTTCCTATAGCCTATAAAAATGGTTACTAACGTGTCGAAATATAGTTAATAACTCAATAGAATGCTGAGGTATTTGTTCTAATAACGTTAAAAAACTTTTTTCTAAGCTATAAAATGGTTACTTAACGTTGTCGAAATATTTAATTTCTTTGTTATTTTAATTCAATGCGATAATACGTATATTTGTATATGAAAATAATCGGAGGTAGTTCCGGCGATAATACGTTTATTTTTCTCTAGAAAATAATTCGAGGTACTTTCTCGTACACAGTACTTTCGTTACGCCAGGTGTTCTGTCACGCCAGGTGTTGTTCTCCGGGGCTGCAGCAGCTGGATACTATTGGAACAACGGGTGGGTTGGATTAAGAAGGTGTGCTACGTGCTGAATGTACGGGTGGTCACGGCCAACATGTTGGAGATAAGCTTTGGATTTACTAAATAAGACAGGACTTGGCAAGCCGAACATCGCCTGTTTATTCAACGCTGCACCACCGTGGGGTGAACTGTTCCAGTACTAGAACATGTTGTAGCCTACTTGTTGATTAGCTCACATTGTTACGGCAATGAACATGCCCTCAGCTGATAAAATAATGCCAGCGTTTTTATTTCAACTGAAAATTAGCACCCATGTCAAACTTTTTTCTGCCTCCTTGCACTCTTATTCATGCTTTATCATGCACGCAGCGTACGGCTCTGCCGACTAAAACATGAAGCAATTCAAGAGGAGGCCTAGATAGAATCACTTGTGGTCAACCTGTCATTCAATAGACAATCTGACAGATTAGTCAAGGTTTAAAATTAAATTGTTATTATTATTAGCTGGGTCCATGTTATAACGCGAGCTGAAATCGTGGATTTTCTTGATAAAGACTACAAGCCTTTTTTGACAGACAAACAGCAGAACTATGTCAAAGAGGAGAAGCCACCACCAATCAGAGGTATAGAGATTCCTGCAGGAAGGTTGCGCCCGATTTCACTAGCCCATTTGTGCAGCATCTAATCTCTCATTGCTTGTGTAAAAAAAAGAGTAGAATAATAGATTTGAGGACGAAATGAAGGGTGGGAACTAAGGAAAGTTCAAAAAGGTCACTTCGGCCACTTCAACAAGTAATATATCCTGGAACTAGTTACTGAAATAAGTCCCCAATTTAGAAAAAATAACTGAAATCACTAATCACTAAACCTCTTAAGAAGCTGACCCCTGAAACTCCTTGGAGGCCGAATGGGCCTTGCCAGCTCCTCCCCATCTGTGCCAGGCTCATCTGCATCCTCAAATGATGCTCCTCCCTCTGATGCACTGCCTGGTCTCTCTATGTCTATGTGTTCCCCTACTGCTGACTGCTCACTATGCTCCCCTACCCCATCTGCCTCAGGCATGTCAGTATGTGATGTACTGCAAGCAGGTGTGTGGCGTGCCTGGGTAGTATGTGGGAGGCTACGGGGCAAGTAAACAACATCATAAGCGCCAGACATAGACGTACATTGAGACCTATCCTGAGCTTGGGGATGTCGTACTAGAATGGGGACTTCAAATACACAATGCTTGAGCTGATCACGGTGAAAAACCCTAGTAGGCCCACCAGCCTCAGGTTTAATTGTGTAAACTGGCATCTCAGGATGGTTTTGCTCAACTATAAGGTAGAGATAAGACTCCCATCGCTCCTGGATCTTATTTCTACCTCTCGGCCTATGGTTCCGCAATAGGACTCTGTCTCCTGGCTTAGTGAGGGCCCCACGTGCCCTGCGATCATGAATCCTCTTGCGCTTCTGAGAGGATCCATTGATGCCGCCCTGCGTGCCACATCAGCTGCTGTCTGCAACCGCTGATGATGGCTAAGGACCCACCCAGTCATCACTGGATGGTATCCACATCATTTGTTTCCAGGTCTTTTCCTGCCAACACATCTCTGGGAAGTCTAGCATCCCGCCCAAAGAGCAAGTAAAAGGGTGAATATCCTGTGGAGATATGTATATGAAATTCTTAATTTGCAAGTTCCCTTCACACAAACTATGCTTAAAATAAAGTAGATAAATAAACTAAACAAACAACACTAAAAAATCTGTACAAAGAGCAGAATTGGAGTCGGAGGCCCGTTGAAAGACATGGAAATAATAGAAAGTTTGATATATATGCATTGGATATTGAATATTATTAGTAGATAAGTACAAAGTGCAAATGAAGCTCACATCTGAAAATAAATACAGTTCACAGTATTGAATCTAGTGCAAATAGAGGGTGTCATCAGTGTTTGAGAGAGTCATTCAGCAGGCCTGATGGCCTTGTGGAAAAAACCTGTTTTAAGTCTGGTTGTTCTGGCTTTCCATGCTCCTGTAGCGTCTGCAGATTGGTAGCAGTGTGAACAGTGTGTGCTGGGGGGGGGTGTAGTGTCCTTGGTGATGTGGTGTGCCCTCTTTGTGACCCGGGTGTTGTAAATGTCTTGAAGTGATGGGAAGGCTGCTCCACAGATGTATTGTGCAGTTTTAATCACACGTTGGAGAGCCTTCCGTTCCTGTACCGTGCAGTTTCCAAACCACACGGTGATGGAGTTGCTCAGGAGGCTCTCCACTGTACATCTGTAGAAGTTGCTGAAGGAGTTTGGATGACAGTCCAAATTTGCGTGCCCAGTAGAATCCCCCTGTTGGTGTTGAGGTCGTCGAAGCGAGCGTAGAACTCATTCAGCTCATCTGGCAGTGTGCTTTGGCTGGTCGTGCCCCCCCTGCTCCACTGCTGGTAGTCTGTGATGTGTTGCAGGCCCTGCCACATGCGCCGTGGATCCGCAGTGGTGTAGTATCCCTCCAGCTTCACTCTTTACTGTCTCTTGGCTTCTCTGATGGATCTACGTAGGTCATATCTGGCCTGTTTGTAGCCTTCAGTGTCACCAGAGGAAAATACAGTGGAGCGGGCACGCAGCATGGACCGTACATCACAGTTAATCGAGGGTTTTTGCTTAGGGTATGTTTTGCAGCACTTGGTGGGGACAATGTTGTCTATGCATAGTGCTGATGTTGCCAGTAACCACTGAAGCATTTTCCTCTGTCCACAGTACAGTCCTCTTGCAGCAGCAGTCTTAAACACGTCCCAGTCAGTACTGTCAAAGCAGTCCTGCAGCACAAGATCAGTCTCTTCGTTCCATACTTTAACAGTTTTACTTACTGGAGGGGCCTGTTTGAGGAGCTGCCTGTAAGATGGGTAGAGGAACACGGAAATGTATTCTGTCTGAAGTGGGGGCGGGGGGCAACGTGAAGGGCAGCCCTTCACGTTGCTGTAGACGTGGTCTGGAATGTTGTTTTCCCTCGTCGGGAAGCTCACGTACTGGTGGTACTCTGGCAGGACAGTCTGAAGGTTGCAGTGGTTAAAATCCCCTGCCACAACAAACAAAGCATCTGGGTGTGTAGTCTCGTGTTTGCTGATGTCGTGCAGTCCGGTCCGCCCGCGGCGGGATGTAAACAGCCAGAATAAAGACAGCACTGCACTCCCTCGGTAAATAAAAGGGTCTGCACGTAACCATCAACGTCTCTATGTCCACTGAACAATGTTTCTCCACCACCTGAATGTCCGAACACTATCTATTGTTGATGTAAACACAGACGCGGCCGCCTTTGTTCTTCTCCGAAGCCGACGTGCGGTCTCCGTGGTGTACGGATTGGGTCTCAAGCTGGATGGCTGAATCTGGCGTGTTGTCTTTGGTCATGGTTTCCGTAAAAATCAGAGCACAACACTCCCTGATCTCACGTTATGTTGTTGTCCTTGCTCTCAGCTCGTCCATTTTATATCCGAGGGAGCGGACATTAGCTAGCAGTAGGCTAGGTAGCGGTGGACGTGTAGCTCTGGCACATGCAAGGGCCGTGTATGTGCAACAACTGTGCAAAACAGGGAACAAACCGTCTGATATACGACATGAAGCCCACCACTTGTCTGACTTCCCTTACAGACTGTGGGACAGACCAATCCTCTAGGGCCTTCACCTTCTCCATGTCTACCCGCAAACCATCGGCTGACACGACATGCCCGAGAAATTTTACCTCCGTCTTGAACAGGAAACATTTTTTAGGTCTAAGTTTCAAGCCGTGTTCCCGTAAACGTCCAAAGACTAACGCCAACTTCTCTACATGACTTTCAAAGTCCCTGGAAAATACTAGAACGTCATCCAGGTAAATCAACAGGACCTCAAAGCCAAGTCACCCAGGGCCACTTCCATCAGGCGCTGAAATGAAGCAGGGGCATTGCAGAGCCCGAATGGCATGCGTGTCCATTGCTACAACCCGAATGTTGTTGTTACAGTGGTTTTCTCTTGGTCTTGCTCAGCTATGGCCACCTGGAAATACCCTGCAGTCAGATCCAAAGAGGAGAAGAGTTTTGCCTGGTCTAGAGCGTCTAGCGACTCTTCAACTCTAGGAAGTGGGTAGGCATCCCTGCGTGTTACACTATTCAGTTTCCTGTAACGCACAGAAACCCACAGTCCTATCTTTCTTTATCACCACAACCGCAGGTGACGCCCAAGGGCTGCAGCTTTCCTTTTACACACCCTGGGCAAGAAGGTCTTGAATATGGGACGGAATCCTGTGGTGCGGTTGCTTAATCGGGTGAGCATCACCCATAAGAATACTATTGGTTACAGTGGTGGTATATCTATAATCACGGTCATCGCGTGAAAACATATCACAGTGTTTTTCCAGGAGCTGATTGAGTTGATGCACCTGGTCTGAGGTGATCCCCTGAAGGTTAACCTGTACAGGTACAAACTATGGCCCTGAATCTTCCTGATTGGATTCAGCCTGCACCTCATTCACAAGTGCTCTGACATGGATCTCACCTGCTGCCTCTTCAAAAGTCACTGTCTCCTTAGGCAGCACCCTATTTGTTTTGTACAACGCAGCGACCCTTGCCCTCGGGGGTAAAATGACTGGCTTAACTGGCTTGGGTTCATCAGTCTCACTGGGACTTTACCACCCACTGAATGTGCAAGAACATTTGCTACTAGCAGCCCATGGGGTGGGTTGGCAACCGAGGAGGCCTCCACTAATACCTGCCATTTCATCTTCGGGGGCACCCGACAGCGTCCCATAATGACTGAGGAATAGTGATGGCTTCCCTGCCTGCTACTTTCACAAAGCCTATTTTACCATCACGATCAACAATTTGTTCTCCTTTGTCAATTTCCACATAGAGGGCTTGCCCTCTGAACTTGCTGCTGATGCCTATCCATTCTGCTGACCCCCTCAAAGCCAGCAAAAAGCCAACGCAACTTGCCAAGCATTCATGCCTAATTTTCCAGAGGCACCACTCTTTTCACCCTCATTCCCATTGCAGCACAAACACACACTTGCCCGGGAGTTTCTTACTTAGACATTCAACATCCACGTGTAGGCACCCAATGATGGGGATATCAAGCCCATTGGCAGCTGTTAATTTCACCCACCTCGCAGGAGACAGTGTTTTACCCTCAAATTGCTTTATGAAGTGGGTCTCAGACATAGTTGTCACTTCTGAGCCAGTATCCAGGAGGCAACAAGTCTTTACTCCATCGATAAGCACATCTATGGTGAAGCAATTTCCAAAAGCACTTTGTGGGTTCACCTCCTGCCCTGACTGTGACTGGCATGATGGTGATGGAGGAGGCATAACTGTAGCTGCTCTAATGTTAGCTTGAGCCTGTCCCCCAACCTGCTCAGACACCGATGCTGAGGTGTCAGTCTTGCGCGGTCTTACCCTGCTCTGTTGGCATGACCGGCTGGTGTGCCCAGGCTGTCCACGAGTGTAACAGATCAGCCTACCATCTGGATCTCTCAAGAGGGGGCTTTTAGCCTCACCCTGTGGGCTTACCCGCCACTCTGTCCTTTGCAAAGCAACAAACAGCTCATCCTGTCTTGCTGCAAGTTTCTGTATAGATTCATGCAGCAACTGTAATGACAGTGCAGCAGGAGGATTCTCCGTTGTGACCGCCTTGACCGCACCCTGGCTGGGATCCTTACCTCAGGCCAGTGAGAAAATTTCTTCTTCCTCTGACCAATCAATCGCGGCCTGCATTAGAGCATTAAATGTTGGGGTAGGCAATGTCTTTGCTTGTCGTTTTATCTCTCTGCGTAGAGAGTCATCATACAAGCCCAACACAAACTGCTCCCTTAGCACTGTATCTGGATCACTGAAACAATCTGGGTCATTCCGCTTCAGCCTGCAAAGCTTTTCCTGAAGGTCATAGGCAAAAGCTCTAATCTTTTCACCTGCAGCCTGTTTGCGATCATAGAACTCTCTTAATCTTGTGGTGGCCACTGGGGCTCTGTCACCATAGACTTCCTCCAGGACCTTAAAAACAGACACAGCTTCCTTAGCATCGTCTAGCATGAGCCGTACCGTAAGCTTGGCTTCTCCTTTCAAGTGCTGTTTAAGAAGCTCAACTTGGTCTTCTTCTGGGATTTTACAGACTTTTAAGTATGACTTCATTGAAGCCACCCACTCTTCAGTACACTGATCATCGCTAGTTCTACTGCCAATGAAAACGGAAAACCCTCTGTATGTAAACAGGTGCTTGGTTTTTCTGCTCAAGGACAATTTTTGGCCATAGCTAATGCCTCTCTTTGATCTTTCCTAGCCTGTTCGAGCAGTGCTGCTTGCTCCTTCATATGGGCCGACTGTTCAGTAAACTTCCCATGAAGCGCTCCAAATTGCCTACGCAACTCATCCAATTCCTCCTTCTCCGCCATATTTACTTCCCTGAGCTATGCTCACTCACACACTGAAGCTAATGAGAAGTCTAGAGAAACGAAAAAAAAATGTTCACGGTGAATAATGCACAAGGATACGTCCTGTTTGTATACGCCAAATGTAACGCGAGCACTAACTGGGAATTACTGCGGGGCAGCTAAGTGATGCGGTCAATGTAGTGAAACTGTGAGAAATCATTAGAATATATCCCACCCTTTTCGTCCATAAAAACAGACTGAATATCCTGAAGAAAAATAACAATACATTTATTGTTACTCAATTAAGCTGCAGTTCCATGGGACAATTTAAGAAATAATAAAATAGCAAAAAAGTCACAGGCAACCAGGGCCGGTGCTCGGCATAGGCGACCTAGGTGACCGCCTAGGGCGGCGAATGTGTTGGGGGCGACCTCAGTTGTGGCGCCCTTAATTAATTAATAAAAAATATACAAAACAAGCGGAATGAAACCAATCATGTTCCCAAAAGGAACGGAGAAGGGAGGGGGCGCGGGATTAATTGTTAGGGCGCTCTGAAATCCTCACCTACACTTTGCTTCTCTCATCTACCTTGCCACACATTCTTGGTAAATTATTGGGGGAAGAATTGATGATACAGCGGTAATAAGTTGTACTTTTAAATCAATGCATCTGCAAACACCGTACAGCAAACACATATTTTCTTAACACAGACACGTGTCAACTTTTAGGATTGATGAGTATTTGATCGTGAGAAAACATTGTTTTACCACGAGTGAGTGTTAAAAAGAATGAATGAATGGGGCCGCACGTTAGCCTGGCTAACGCCAGACCTCATCTCAATCTACATTGAGAACACTATCTAAGGCTGCATCAAGCTTTTGGGAACGGCGAAAATACTGGTTAACTGATTGGAAAATCCATCTGTCTGTCACCACCTATGTTTGTGATAGACGGGACAAATCAACCAATCAGATCAATGGAAGCCGCCGTGTTGTTTTTAAGGCACGTTCATCTTCCTGGCGATAACGACAGGGCTAGCCAGGGATGACACTCACCCGTGTTCCCGACAGCGACCGTTCATGCGCGCTGCGTTGGAAATCTAAAAGTTCGTCACAACAGGGTTTTTTTATCCGATAAAAAAAAGTCAGAACTAAACAGAACTTAGCAGGATCAGTTTCAAGTTTGCATGCCTTTTATTTCCTTGATGCCTATCCCCTACTATCCTTTTGCTTTTATTCTACTGCCACTGTATGAAAGGCCACTCTTGCTCTTATCTAGAGCTGGTTTACCAGTACACAACGTTTACAACTGAGCAAAGTCGATGCCAACACACGGTTACAACATCAATCAATAGTAAAGTATGTGATTTGATGGTTGATTCATTTATATTGAGTAAAACGTTCATGTTCGCCATGATCATGCGCGTCACTAGTGTTATGCAATTTAAGCACATAAGCTGCATTACCCCCACATAGCCAAAAGGGAGCAGGATCAAACATATAAGCTGTGATAACTACACATAGCCACTAGGGGAGCAGGATCAAACATATAAGCTGCATTACCCCCACATAGCCACTAGGGGAGCAGGATCAAACATATAAGCTGTGATAACTACACATAGCCACTAGGGGAGCAGGATCAAACATAGAAGCTGTATTAACTACTCAAGCCACAGAAGGCAGCATCTTTATCACATATGAGGAAGTCAGAGCTAATACGTCACATAGGCCACGCCTACTTGATGCAAGCGCGGAGCTGGAGGCAGATCAGGTCAGAAACATATGGCAGCCCCGAGCTAATGCTGTGTGTCGCTCCACGCACGTGTTAAATTCAATTCCCCTCCTTCTGCTTCATAGTTACCATACCAAAATACTTTAACAAATAAAGTGAGTTAAAAGCGACCCGGTTTGGACTACCTTCTTCAAGAACACGACACTAGTAAACCATACGTCACCAACTTGGCAACTCTTTTATCAAAATTCGGCCCGAGTTGCCGAACGGAAGTAGAATCATAACAGCGTCAGGTGTCGTTCACGTGTACTTTCAGACATTGTGAAAATGTTATCCCCATAATTTCCAGTGAAAAAGACAAAAACGGTTGGCCGGTTGAACGCTGATTGGCTCTTACGTTACACATGTCACTCAGTGGCCATGTTGTTGAACGCTGAATGGCTGTCATTACACGAGCGTAGCTGGAAAGTTGAAATATTTCACCTCGAGCGAATTTGTCGTTCTACAAATCCTCGTGAACACACTCGCCTGTGCAGGGAGAAAGTGTGGCGCGACAAATCATAACTTGTCGCCGGTTCCCTCTAGCGAATAATTCGCCCGATTCACGTCTCTACGTTCACCGTGTATGGGATTTGGCGCGCCAAAGTTTTGTCGCGCCACAAATCATAATCTGTCGCTGTGCAATTTTTGTCGAATTTGTCGCGCCACAACACGATAAACACCATTGCCTTGTCTTTACCTTTTGTGGAAGAGGGAGAGACGTCGGAGGACCCAACGCAGTCTATAAATTATAATGTAATGACCACGGAAGAGGCAGTGAATGAAGTATTGATTAGACAGAGATTTATTATGGGCCTACCTAATAAACCGTTGGAACACACAAGAACGGAAACCATAGCAACGCCGGTAAACAAACCCCGAGAAGCCCAACCCCTACGAGAGCTCCCCGCGCTCCGGCCATCAGGAGGCTCACAGAGCTTTTGGCCGTGATATTATATATATAATTATAGAGCTCCGGGAGTCGCAAACGGCCAACAATCACTTTCTCCTCCATGCTGCAGTTCACTGCAGTCAAACTCAGTGCACTGCATTGAGTTTGACGGTTGAACGCTGATTGGCTGTTCCGTTACACATGTCACTCAGTGACCACAGTGTTGAACGCTGATTGGCTGTCATCAGGCGAAATTCACGTCAAAGTTGAAATAATTCAACTAGAGTGAATTTGTCGTGGCACAAATCCTCGTGAACGCGCTCGTCTGTGCACGTCGAAAGTGTGGCGCGACAAATCGAAACTTGTTGCCGGTTTTCTCTCGCGAAAAATTCGCCCGATACGCGTCTCTACATTCACTTTGTATGGGAACTTGTCGCCCCGTCACGTTTGGTGTGAACGCAGACTGAACAGACACTTCTCGTTGAGTCACACCTAAACCTGGCTCAAAACCAACGCGGATTGGCCGGTCATTTAGCGATCGGCTCCAAATTTTCTCCTTCGCAATTTACCAGTAGCCTGGTCCTACCAGACTCTCGTACTTCGTTTCATTTGTACAGAGAGTCTGGACCTACTCAATTGACAAACGTCAACTCACTTGAAGGCGGGTGCCTGTTGAAGTTTAAAACTATTGGATCTGCCCAGTGCCACTGTGGATCTGCCATAACCAATCGCTAACGTTTGGCCGGGAATCAGTTGCGCACAGGCTGTAAACAAACCAAACGCTGTGTGTGAAGATGTCCATCAACGAGAGCTGGGTTTAACGTCGTTGATCTCAGCCACTCCCTCTGTTCGCTGATTGGACGCAGAAAATTTAGACGGAGAAAACCCATTAACATACCGCAGACCCAGACCTAGTACTGAAGGGAAATACAAATTGAGCGGAAGTACTTAGGCGGACAGACCCAGGCAAGTGCTGTGTTCCAGTATCCATACTATCCGTACTTACTGGCCTTAGTTTGAGTAGGTAGGGCGTTCCAATTCAGATCGGGCGAAAATAATGACCCAAATGGTGTACTCAAAACGGTCAAGTGTGTGGCGATGTACACTTTTTGTACTCAACGGCAGCCATCTTAGCTACGCAGCGAAAGAGGGCGGAGCCAGGCTGAGCCAAAGTTGGCGCATTTTCCACATAGCCTGCACTAATAGAGTCATTTTGTAGTTTTTATAGATGCTAGGCGTAAATAGTTCACCGTTCAAAGCGGGATGTTTATTGCGGGAGAGGAGCCGTGGCGGCAGTCGTGATCGTAGTTTCCGTTTAGTGCTCCACGGAGTATTGATTTGGAACAACACTGACATCTGAAAATGAGCGCATTTAGTGAGTGTGGATAGTGTACTACGTTTAAGTGTACTCATGGAAGTATGGATATTGGTAAATACAATGGAGCTCGCGAGATCAGGATGGTCTCACGAGGCAAGTTGTGGACTGCGGTTTACGAGAAAAAGTTTAGCATTTCGGACACTTTTACTTAAGCTCAGCATTTAGATTTATGCATAAAGATTTTGATCTAGAATGTAGATTTCGATTTATGTGTAAGGATTAAATTTTCTATATAAGATTTAGCATCTAGATTTAGATATAGAATGTAGATTTAGGATTTATTTTTAACATATTTCACGTATGTGGAAAAAGGGAATTTGCACTTCATTTTGGAGGAGGTTCTATTTGCTAAATATGGGGAACATTAAGCAAAGCTCGAGCTAATGTAGAACAAATTAAGCAGGTCTTTGCAAAATATGACCAATGCCCCCCCTACTGGTTCTTTAGGGCTACTCCATGTCCACCTGTTGCTATTTTTAGGACAAGAAGCAACCAGGACGTAACATCGACTCTGCTCTGAAAGGACGAGTCACATGGAATGCAAAAATAATTTATTTGAACATTATCTAGACACACAAAATCTAGAAATTGTCTTACATAATTTAGCATTTGTTCGTAAATGCATGTATTGTCAAACAAATAAGTTATTTCCAGTGTTTTGAAAATACAAGAAGTTTTTTCTAAAATGTTAAAATCTTGAATTTAGATCAAAGAGAACTGACTGACTTCCTTTGGGAAACTATTACAGATTTAATCGTCAAACACCTGCTTTAAAAGCTATAAACAAATAGGTGGAGGCATTATATTTACAAATTACATTCTGCCTGCTATACAAGTTGTCAATCTTGTGACCTTGACTCTCACACACGCACAGAGAATAATTTGAGGCTGAAGAATCATTCCAAGCGTGGCTTTAAGCCTCCTTCCAACCTCCTCATCTCACCTGGTCTCGTCTTTTTTCAAGAAGTAGGTTAGTCTGATTTAAAGATCCTATATAATTTAAAGATCGCATATCATATCTTTTTAGGGTTAAGAATTGCATTTGGGGATACTACTAGAATAGGGTTCATGCCTGTATGTTAGAATTACCCCTTATTAAACTGTTCATTTCTGAAAAAAACAATATCAGGGTCTTTCAAAAGCCGTTCTCCTGTAATTGGTCGAACGCTTTGTGCGTGTGTGTGACTTTGGCACTTTAGCACCGCCTAGTAGTACTGCACCATGTTTACACTGTCTGACGTCACACTGTTACAGCAGTAAAGTTTGAGAGCAAACAAGCTGTTTCACACACTTACTAAGGGGCACTCTGGGTGGATACTGCTCGGACTTAAGATTGTTCGAGCTTAGCAGACGTAAAACATGTTTACATACGTCACACAACAGTCTTAAGCAAAGGGAAAAGTGGAAAAAGCATGATATCACTCCTTTAATCACGTGACTAACAGGTCACTTGGTCATTGGTTGGCTCGGGACACTAGGTTGTTTCCTGGCTGCGGCTGAACTGAAGGCTCCTTCTCCGGAGCTTTTCGGGCCGTAACGACGCGAGGAGAGAAAACTGGCGAAAGACGTCAACACGGGTGATGTTACCTGTAATAGGGGAACAATGATGTCACCGCTAGGATGGCCAGTGCTGTGACGGCAGAATCTTAAGGGCAGATTGGTTTGAGTCTTAGGAATTTACTAGTGTTTTTTTTTTTTAACAATTCTGGGACACATTGGAGACCCAATAGGAAAGCCAGAATGATCAGAAAGGAAGAGCGAATCACCCATAAGGGGCTTTTGGAAAATAAAGGTTATAGTGAGGTTATAGTGAGGTGTACCAACATCATAACCCAGAATACAAAATGAGAGAACCCCAGGGAAAGAGTGGTGAGCATCAAGACCATTTCTCCCTCATCATCAACAGAGCAAAGAGATGTTCTGTCCTCGCTGAGCGAATGAGGGAGTGAGAGCGAGAAAATGTGTGGAATAGACCCAAGATTGTAAAAAAGAAAGAAGCCATAGCCAAAGAAGGCATTCTGTAGTGCGGCGGTCCCAGATGCTTCACTCACTCTCTCCCGTCCCTCCTTGAGTTTAACCCTCCTGCTGCTCGGTGCTTCCCCTGTGGCGAGACAAGCAATGATTGGTCAGTCACCTTTTGTCCTCTCAGAATAGAGGGAGAAAAGTTTGGATCAATAACCGTGTGTGAGACAGAGCATGTGTACAGTAACACAGTGGTATGGCCTGGCTTGCAGGACCAAATGTGTTCTACAGATTTATGTTAAGCCTCAATGATTCATTACATGTTAGTACTGTTTCGAGGGGATGCCATTTCTTTGGGCCTGCGGCTGCTGATATTAACCACCACAAATGACGTCTTTGGAGTGATACTCCTATGTAGTGCGAGTATCAACAAGATGACATTCTCATTCTCAAACTCGGGCTTGTTTCCAGAGACAACATCTCTGTGACTAGGCGTTTGACAGTTACAAAAAAAAAAAAAATCTTGATGGGTTGTTCTAAAAGTCAATGAAACTTTGGGTGAAGTGGGGAAGATGGTTACATAAACAGAGATCAGTAAGAAGCAGAAATGACAGCACAATCCGGAAGCTGGGTTAGTTTGCAAGAGTTTCTTTTCCTTTTATTTTCTGCTTTTAAGATTTCCCCCTTTGAGCGTTTTCTATTGACAAGGAACAAAAGTATTCAGAAATAAACTCCAACTTGCAGAGTGCTACACGACATTCCAGTAGTGTGACATGTTGTTGTTTTGGAAGGAAATATATAGACCTATTTAAAACAGATCAGTCAGAATAAACAGTTGAATGCTGAGAGGCAGGGAGCTACATTTGAGGTCAAACACCCAGAAGCATTGCTATGTACAGCGTTAGGTTTTTTTGTTAATTTCAAGCACCATTTACTATTCCTATGTTAAAACACACACCATGGGAAACAACATCCAACATTGAGTTTAGGGCGAGTGCCCTGAACAGTTTGGTAACTTCTCATCACACTCTTAAGATTGAATCTACTCGCAGTACACTGAGCATTGGCATAATACCTGCTAATATATCCAACATGTTATGAGCCTGTACCATATCTCTATTTCTTCTAACTTGATTATTTTTTTTATTTATTTTTTTTACATATGATGAGTACATCCAGAGTGCATTATTACCTCTCTTTTCACATCACAAAGCATGGTAAAACATTGTATTTACTCAGACATTTCTTTGTATATAAAAAAAGGTGACATGTAACATCTAAGATGGACGGGTTCCCTTTAGAGTCTTTGGCAGGAGGAAACTCAGATAGAGAAAGATCAATGCCAACACAACTGGCTGACATCGGTAGTAAGAAACAGAACACCTGGTGTGAGCGTGTCAAAGATAAGACCTTGGTTTCACATGGAGAGGTCCCATAATAGTGGAATAAAGACATCATCAGAACCAGTGTGGTTCATGTGTTGATGAACAGCATCGCTTAGCAAACCATAAGAAAAACAGCACCTCATCATGCTTGGAACGCAGATAATGTAGGCATTCGCAAAGATAACTTTGATAAAGCATGCGTATTTTGGTCAGCAAAGTGAGCCAACCTCAGAAAATGTATGTTACCGAAGAGTAAAGTACACTGTCAATTCAAGAGAATGTAGAGTCCCTTGGTTGGTCCTAGTTGGTTACATGAGTGCCATGAAGGCAGCCTGGTCCACGTATGACTCTGGGGGGAGTCTGGCAGTCACATTGAGCAGTAGAGCTGTGCTCTTAGACCTTAAGATAAGGGTTGCTGCTTGTTGTTCACGGTGTATTAGCCAAGCACGGCCCCAGGATGGTTTCTCTTGCAAACAAAGGAGTTGTGGAATCAATGACATGAACCAATGATAACAATTACCTATGGCTGAGAAAATTCTACAATACAGGCGTTGAGTAAGACCAGACACTGATGGCAGCATAAACACATGGTATGGTTAATACTCTTGTCTCAAGGACTGCTGCTGTACTGATTCCTATTGTAAGTTATGTTTGCGACCATCAGTAAAGTATAATATTACTGATTCATGACTGATGTTGAGTGATAATTAACTTTGGAATAGTCAGGAAACAAACGCATGTTTGTTCACTGATTGTTCCTAAAAATGTAATAACTAAACCTTTCGGTGTTTGTACTGAAGGATATAAAGACGGTGAGTGGCATTTTATACAGCTTATCAGCTAACATGGTGTCCTTTTTTAAAGTACTGCAAAATATATATATATAAAAAAAAAGAACTTATTTACTGCATTGCACATCTTCTGGACAGACCAACAACATAAATAGAAAATCAGACAAGAGGGACGATGGTTTCTGCTGAACAGAACTGACAGAAAACGAAACAAGCACACACAAACAAAAACAAAAAATGATAATACTGCCGTTAGATAGAAAAGTGCACATTTGTTTTGTACATAAAAGGTATACATGACAACATCATAGCGTTTGACTCTGTCTCTCAGTATTCTTAGACACATGCACTCACTAACTCTCTCTCTCATTCTCTCTCGCTCCATCACATGGTCGGTGTACGGTAAAGCAACCATGTGTCCCCCCCCCTCACCCCTGACAATCCATTTTCATCGTCAGCTTCACAGTTTTTAGTAACACTAGATCAACACTGGCTCTCCGCTCAGTACACACAGTAACCGTCAGCCCTAAACCACCTGCACCACACGCCATTTTGGCTTCTTTCTCTATGAAACGTCTCAGCGTCACCTCATGCCACAGCACAGTTTCAAGACTGACCTTAGAAGTCCTAAATCTATCTATATATAAAAAAAAACCTCCGATGGCTTGTGTGTTATGGATGTGTGTATTATTATCTCTATCCACACACAGAGTAGAACATACCATTATTCAGAGATGACCATTGTAATTCTTCCTTCTGTTAAAGTAGGAGCCCAGTCTGGGCTCAAGGCTCCTGGGTTTGCGTCCCTTCTGGCGCCAGCCTACGCTGCCTGAGTGGAATCTACACTTCCTGTGAGCAACTGAGCATCCCCTGAATGACGGCGATGTGAAGTGCAATGGGGAAAGACGCTAGTGTGTCCCGGAAGCGGTTAGACGACCTCAGTTAGAAACAACAGCTTAGAAGGCAATGCAGGTTTTAGCACAACGCCAGCATGCAGAGAAGAGGTCTTACTCCCCAGAGCAGCCGTTGTTGAACTGTTCTGTGCATGTCTGCCGCCGTGGTAAGCAACACAGAGTGGGTAACAGCGAAGCAGAAAAGCAAGTGGTGTTAAGAGGGGGGGGGGGGGGGGGGGGAAAGCAGGTGGTGACCAGAAAACAGAAACAGTTTATGCCAGGAAGGAAGAGAGTCCCGCATGGGAGTTGGGAGGTTTTTCACAATAAAACCCTTCTTCAAGTTCTTCACGAAGTTGCCTCTGAGCCACAGATCCAGAACGTGAACCAGTACCTCTCCACTGACTTTGGAGAGGAGGAGGGACGAGACTGTGTACCCATGCTGAGGGGCAACTTCATCTACACTGCTTCACGCCGTGGCGTGTCTGGGAATAAATACAAGGGAGGGACGGGGAGGCTACTCCCTGGGACGCCCATGGCGGCCCCTAGCTGTCCTCTATGGTGAGGCAGATGAACTCCTGAATGCACTTCCTGTACTGCTGCTCAGTGGGGCTGCCGCCGGGGTATTGACCTGGCTGGCCCAGCGGTGGCTCGGCCTCGCGCATCTCCTCGTTCATCCGCGCCAGACGCAACCTGGACACCACAGGGAGGGGAGACAAGACGGTGAGAGAGAGGATAACATGACGTCAGCGGCGGTGAGTTGAGTGCTGCTGCAGGCGATCAAGTCTTATTCACTATCCCCAAAAATTATCAAAGAACAAGTTTGAAATTATTCATTCATTTCCAGACCCTCGCGCATCAACACATGCACAAAGAG
>OLKM01000228.1:347031-412031 GCA_900291075.1 Melanogrammus aeglefinus
CACACGCGTTTCTCTTTTGTGTGATTGCAGGAGAAGTACTGGACGGATCACTTTAATGACTAGCACCGCGTCACGGTGCACGTGTGGCGGAGGGGGCTTACTGCGAGGTCCAGAGCCGGTGTCGAAGTAGGAGAAGAGCGAGTCCAGCTCGTCGGGACAGAACAGGGAGTCCCGACGGAACTTAGCCGCCGCCGCCGCCGCCGCTGCTGGGGGGGCACAGGGTCAAAGGTCAGGGCGGGATCAAAGGTCAGGGGGGGTGACCTGTAAATACTGAACTTAGTACCACACTAGGTTATCAAATAACATCATTCAATATGAATTGTACAGTTTAAAAATAACTCTAAATTCAATCATAAAATCATGGACTTGTTAACTGTGTTATTTGAATAGTGTCACACCTTAAGCACACCCACATATTGATGTGGGTGTCCCCGATATTTTCTAATCTTACTTCTACATAAACGCATTAGTAATAGTGTTTATGTAACGGTAACGGCTTGGTTAAATGTTGGCCGAGCCAACTTCGACTCAAACCAAAGGCCAGCTGTAATGTTTTACCGGTGTAAAGCGCGAAACCATTACGTATAAATACATAAGTATGTATATGTGTGTGTGTGTGTGTGTGTGTGTGTGTGTGTGTGTGTGTGTGTGTGTGTGTGTGTGTGTGGTGTGTGTGTGTGTGGTGTGTGTGTGTGTGGTGTGTGTGTGTGTGTGTGTGTGTGTGTGTGTGTGTCGTGCGTGTGCGTGCGTGCGTGCGTGCCGTGCGTGTGTGCGTGCACTAAGCCGGTGGCCCACCTGCAGAGAGGTTGGCCGGGGCCGGGCCGCTGGGGTCGTAGCGGTGGTGGTGGTACTTCCTGCGGGCCTTGTGGGGCGCGCGCAGGGAGCTGCGGTGCTGCGGGCACTTCTTCACCGTCCAGGGGCGGGACTTCCTCTCGCCCTCCACCAATGCCTCGCTGCCGCTCATCTTCTTCAGGTAGCGGCGCTCCACGTACTTGGCCTTGATCCAGGCCTCCTTCTCCTGCCTGGCCACGAGCAGAGCTGTCATTATGGTTATGCTACACTAGATTGTATTATTAGGCCGCGTTCACACTGCCAGCCAAAATCCGATTTTTAGCCCATCCAGATTGGAACCGGATGACTCTTTTGTAGTCTGAACAGTCCCAAGTCACATGAAATCCGATTTTTGCGAAACGGATCGGAACCACCCCCGGGAGGTGGTTTCAGATCGCATTTGGACAGATGCGTCTCAGTCTGAACAGCTCCAAACACTCAGATCGGATTTGACTGTCCGTGACGTCACTCTACGCGACGCCAGACCTGACCCAATGCGCCAAACCAACCGCCTCAGTCCTTGGACAGAGGAAGAAACGAAATGCCTCATTAATCTGTGGGGAGATGGGTCCGTTCAAGCGAAGCTCGAGGGCATGTATCGGAATTAGTCGATTTATGAAAGTCTTTCGCGTTCTTTGATCCATCTTGTTTGTTATTGTTTTTCTCGTCGCTATTACATGACGTCACACAATACACGTGCTGGATGACGCCTCCGCTCTGACGTCGTTGCTACAGCAACCTGTCAGATGGGTCAATAATGTGGCCCAGTCTGAACAGAGCCAAATGCGATTTGGACACTTGCTAAAACAGTGTGGACAGTCAGCCCTAAAAATCGGATATGAGAAGGAATCCGATTTGAATCAGATTTGCCTGCAGTCTGAACGCGGCCTAAGATCACTGTGATGGGGAGTTTAATCATCGCCGGGTGGAAATGATGTTGTAACAGCAGATCCCGATGACGCAAGATGGTTACATAACTAAATAGAAACAAATAGAGATGATAAAGAACACAAAAAAACGAAAAGCTAAATGAACAATATTACTTAAACTAGCAATTACTAACTCAAATATTCTGAGACAGTTGCCCAGAGCTCAGGCCTGCAGTCATGTCCATTGCCAACATCTGTATCATTCATCTTATTGTGGAGGTGTAAATAAGATGGATCAGACTGGAGACGGAGGTGAGTTGAGTCAGTTTACTCTCCACGACAAAACACTGAAAACAACTGGTTGCTAAGAAACCATCAACATTCTATAGAACCCCGGAACCGGCATAAGCTCTCAGGTTGCTAAGTAACCATGTATACTCTTAAAGGTACAAGACCTCTGGTACCTGGGTGAATGTCTCAACTATTAACTAGTGTGGGTCACCACATTATAACATTTATGCTTTTTCAAATGCATTAAATGATTTATTCCGAAAAGATGTCCAGTTCCATTCTAAGGCCCCAGGAGAGCCTATGGTTGTCCTCACTTGTCTCTCTGTACAGTACATACTCATACTTATACATACAGCAAGAGGGTGAGGGCGAGAGCCAGGACAATAAAGGCAGGAGATGCTGGCCTCTTCACCCTGCTGCAGTCAGCCAGACGCCTACGCTGCCTTAAAGCTCGGACTGAGAGACTGAGGAAGAGCTTCTCTGCAGGCAGTAAGACTGCTCAACTCCGGGGGACTAGAACTGGCACTCTTGCACTTTCTGATCCACAAGGACTGTTTTTATAGCATCAACTCACTAAGGGATGTCTGTCTTTAAACTACTATTATCTATTATTTATTCAGGTTCCAGTAATTTGCACAATGAATTTCACTGTATGTAAAACGTTATTTTTTGCAAACATGTGACCAGTAAAACTTTGAACTTTGAACTTGAACTCTGGCGACGCTCTGACCTTGAACTGGTGGGTCCGGGCTTCCTGGCCCCCAGAGCCTCGCAGGTGCCCTCGTAGATGTGGTTGATCACAGTGTTGCCCAGCTCACACATCAACTACAGCAAGGGGGGTAGGTTGAGCCACGGGGAACATGGTAGAACATGGTAGAACATGGGCAGAGAGAGAGGAAACGAGAACGTGAGCGCACATGTCACCCGTGGAGCGAAGGGAGCGCCATGGTGGCAGCGAGGGGGCCGACTGACCTTGAGTAGCTCTGGCTCCCAGGAGTCCAGCGTGAGGGACCGCACCTTGGAGCAGTGGACGCCCAGGCTCCTGAGGGACGGAGGACACGGTGAGAGCCTCTTCAGGAGGGTCTCTTTGGCTATGAGCCACACATCAGACATTATCTGCTCTTGAGGTAGTTCCAATGCACCACCACAGCCTTGGTCGGCACACATTAGAGGACGATTTTTATATAATCTGATACAAAAACATTTATATGATGAAATATATGATACTTTTTATGTTATGTTTACGGTATGTGAGGGATAATGTTTTGAACGCTGGTCATTATCGGTAAAATAAGCCCCGATGTCTTGCTTCGCTTATTTTCGTTAATGACCGGCGACGTTCTATACATTATCCCGTTCATTATACGGCTACTTGACAAAATGAAAAAATTATACAATAACTTCACACGGTGTGGCTTTTTACAATTTATTCGTTACCAGAATTCGTAGTGTTGATCAGCAGAGAAGTAGTCCGCCAAAGACGTTGACGTCGCTTACGAGTACGCTGGGGTTGATAACGATGTACGAGTACGCTGGGGTTGATAACGATGTACGAGTCCGCTGGGGTTGATAACGATGTACGAGTACGCTGGGGTTGATAACGATGTACGAGTACGCTGGGGTTGATAAGCTACCGGACTACTTGCGGAGTGGTACGAAAGACGGCAAAAAATCCACTTTCCTTGACAGCAATCATTACATGCTTAGCAACGACGAGTTATCAGATATAATTCACCGCCGGAAGTTGTGAAGGGCCTATGCAAGTGAACGGAACGTTCCACAGCATTGAGAAGAGCCGTGTAATAAAATATACATACACACGTTTTCATACTAGACATATTTTTTATGCACCTCCCGATATTGAGACACAACATACAGTCAGTAGAGACCGGTGGGCCCTGTGTCTTCCTCAATCTAATACCACATCGGCTTGCTGATGCTCTTTCCCGGAGAATGCGCCGCTTTACACCGGTGCAAACTGCCATCTGGTGTAAACACATCCTACACCACAGGGTCATCAAAGAGGAGCACCAGTTGGGCCCGCTGACATATAAACTACATCCACCGCCAGCAGAGGGCTGTCCTCTCGCTCCCCTCTAGATTACCATCGGCCGTTTCACACTGGCTGGGATCCTAATTGCCGCAGGTGTGTTACAATGTGCACCTGTCCATCCCAACCTGGGCACGACATCTGCTGTTCCTCTCTCTCCCTCTCTCCCTCCCTCTCTCCCTCCCTCTCCCCCTCTCTCCCCCTCTCCCTCTACCTCTACCTCTGTCCATGTCTCTCCTGCTCAGAGACACACTCAGTGACGCAGAATGCATTATAAATGGTGGCAGTGAAACAGCCATGATAAGGTGATTGTTACGGTTACCCACTGATAACTATTAAACCCTTTATCTCTGCCACCCGTAGCAATGGTTACCCACTGATAACTATTAACCCTTTATCTCTGCCAACCGTAGCAATGGTTACCCACTGATAACTATTAACCCTTTATCTCTGCCACCCGTAGCAATGGTTACCCACTGATAACTATTAACCCTTTATCTCCCGTCTGCCACCCATAGTGGCCCATATCGACTGAATGTGCAACACACTACAAGACAACCTCTCTGGGATAAATAAAGTCCATCTCATCCCATCTTAACCGCCTCTCACCGGTGAATCCCGGAGCACTCGATGCACAGCAGCACCCCCAGGTTGATGGAGGCCCAGCAGGGCGCCGCCTGGCTGCAGTCGGAGCACAGGTCGTTGCCGGGCAGACTCTGCACCCTCTGCAGGAGGCTCTCCCCTCCCCCCCGCACCCCCCGGTCCCCCGCCCGCTCCCCTCCTCCTCTGCCCTCTCGGGGCTCGCTGGCCGAGTCGATGCTGCTGGTGGAGGGCGAGGCAGTGCGGTCCAGGCGCTGTGACGGAGAGGGGAGGGTCAGACTCAGGGAGGCCTCACCACGACATTAACATAGACGGATATGGTCACTCAAGGAGGGACCTTCACTACACCCCCAATTAAAGCCGTGGGTCACATTTAAGGGCTTTTATTACAGTCTCATTTCACGTGGACTGAGCCCGAGTCAGTGTTGTGTTCAGATAACTCCCGAGTTGTTTCTGATATATCAGGGTATATATATTCTCCCTGGTTGGGTCTGAGAGTTCATCTTACAATTACAATTAGGGCATTTGGCAGATGCTTTTTATCCAAAGCGACGTACAACTTGAACTTATATCTTGCCGTTCAATAACAGGAGCATGAAATGCAATTTGTTTTTGGGGCTGTTTAGTATTTCAGTGATACTCTCTTGTGAACTTTCTCTTTATATCTCTCAAATCTTAGATACAGCATCTTTTAAATCAGTTCTCAACAAATAAATGTGTCACTTTCTCCAAAATCAATTACGACTCATCAATAAAAGGTTTAAACCCTAATTCCATCTGAATGTATTTTCCAGGGCCATTGACCACTTCATTACAAATGGGAGGTTGCACTTATTCACTGTGTGTGTGTGTGTGTCTGTGCGTGTGTGTACCTCTATGTAGTAGTTGTCTGTGATCTCTCTGTACGCAGAGGCTATGCTAGCCTGCACCGCCTGAATCCATGCCTGACGCAGCTTCTCAGACTCGGCCTGAAGCATACAGCTCCTGGACGTGGGCGCAAGATCCAACGATGTTATCACCCATAACAACACAATCACTGCCAGCACGCTAACACTGGTACATGTCTTAAATGGTACAAGCTAACAGTTAACAAAATAATTCAAACAATGTACACAATTGTGTTATTTATAAGATACAGGACACGTGTGTGTCGCAGAAGGAACAGAAGTCATCAAAATAAAGCTAAACTATACAAAAAATATATGCGTGTTAAATGTCTACATCAAGCGTTTGAGGAAGTCCTGTGTACTACTCTGTGTGTAAGATCTACACCGGTCCTACTATGAGCTTACTTTGTGGGTGAGACCACCTCGAAGCAGAACCTCCGCTCGTTGTCCTCGCTTGGCTTGACAGAACATAACCTCAGGTCCTCCACCACAACGGTCACAGAGTCCTGAACACAGGAGGCCCAGTTAACCCGTTTCTGTCGTGAGCCAAACGCAACCCAGTGAGTCAGGTGGTCCCAGTGCTAACCCAGCTAACTGTACCTTGAGCTTCTTCTGGTAGACCAGCTGGCTGTTCTGAATGGAAAACCATCGCCTTAAAAGGGAAGGAGGAAAAGAGGTGAGTACAACAGGGAAATATTGACATGGAATAAGGAAGTGATGATTATTAAAAGAGTTATCCCGGAAAGACAATAAACGCTTTCGAAATGCTTTACGTTTACAGGAATTAAAATGCGATGGGTCCGACAAAACATCAATTTAATTATTTTCCGTTTCTGCACTTAATTAATTATTGTGTCCGGGCAGTTGTTGTGTGAGCTTTTACCGTTTCCTTACAGCATCAAAAAATAAAAATGATTCTGGCCATGAGTGTGATTTAAAATCAAATGGAGCCGAGGTTGGGAGTCCCTTCGATCTTTGTGATGGGACTTCATGGCGGTCCTGACTCTGGCTCACCTGTTCCAGGTCTTGAAGGCATTGCTGGCCCTCTTGAACAGGTATCCTTCCATGACCACGCCGTTAGGAGCATCGACGTTGAACTCCACCTTGGTGTCATCATAGGAGAAGTCCTGGGAGACACGCGTCGCACACACACACTTTAGTTTAGTTTAAACTAGCTTTACTGAGTGTTGTATCATTGTTAACACAACGAGTCATCCCCAGACACACATAACCCTAACCCAATCACATATACATTGAATCATACATTTACCTAGGACTACGTACATCTTTTTTTACCAATATTACCATTAACACTGTTTAAACGACATGTTTGTATTTCATTATGGACTTATAAAGTCTAAGTGATGTCATTAATCCTATAACCTCTAACGCTAGTCCAATCAAAATACATTTGTTGTAAAACTTTTTAGTTTATATGTACTGTAGTACATGTAGTAAGCTGTCATTGCCTATTGTTCATGGCCCCTGACCTAAAGTGCATTTAGCACAAACAAGCCGCTAGGTCTGTTTTCTCCTTCTGACCATTTGCTTAATGACTACAAGCCCAGCATGATGCCTCAAACCTCTAACTGAGAGCATATTAGAGTCTGTTTCCTTAACACTTTTGTGCTCAAATGGAATGCGGTATTGATAGTGAATGGACAAACACCACCTGCCCAAGTGGAGAATGAATACAAAAAGGCAGAGATTGAATTGTCAGCCAAGGCTTATGTTTCACTCTCCCATTTTCCGTGAAAGACCGTAAGCTACCATATGGTCAACCACAAACATACACGTGCGCGCACAAATACGCACGCACACAAATACGCACGCACACACACACACACACACACACACACACACACACACACACACAAACACACACACACACACACACACACACACACACACACACACACACACACACACACACACACACACACACACAGTATTGTGTAGCCTAACTGAACGCCGGTCATTTACACACACGATTATAGACATAGGCGACTATAATTAGGCCTATATCGTAATTATTTTTGTGAAGAGCGCAATCTAACCGATGTGTGCAAAACTGCTCAAAATACAATTGAGACCAAACCTGTTATTGGGTAGCCTTACGTTAAATAACAATACAAGCAGAAATAGGTCAAAGGGTCAATGACAGCGGGTCTGCGCCCCCGCCGCGCTCCCGTCTCGCGACACAGCAGGTGACCCGAGGTCTGGACTCACCATCAACACGGTAACGTAAACACTGTACCGTGACATACCAGGAACAAACCAGCATAGTCAGACCAAGCCGTTTCTCTCCACCGATCTCTCAAATCGATCGAAGTTATGCTGTTATTTTTTCTTTTTTCTTTAGGCCTATTTATTTTATTCGAAAATTTTCGGAGAGAAAATGTATAAGCCTAGTTGTTGCAATGTTTAGATCCGGGATAAGCCTACTGAAGGTCCATTCACGGATCACGTAACGCCCGCATATTGCACAGTAACACACCTAGATCAATAACTCGCATCATTTAACTTCCCATTTTCAAAGATTCTCACCAGTTTACAATGAAGTCTTTCGAACATCCTCATCTTCAAGAACGCGGAATCCAGAAGCATATTGACCACAAAAAAGGTTTCAATGACTTGCAAATTGAAATAAAGAAGTAAATCGCCTAACGTGACATAAAACAAATCAATAATTGAACCGCCACGTTTCTTAAAGTTTCTGAAGATGCCGCAGAGATCATTCTGCACTGCGCGAGTGCATCCGCCGAGATGCTTCCGTCATCCGCAGCACGCGGACGCTTTCTCTGTCGAGCTCGCGCCTTCTGTGTGGCGCGTGCCAGTACTCGCGCGACGCGCGGGAGCTCATTATCATACAGCTGTCGACAAACATACCCCGATTACTTCGTTACTTCCTTAAACGCTGCTGTACACCTACTTTCAAGGCTACACAAACCCCCACACCACAGTGAGCCTCCACTCTGCCCCCAGCTACCCGGGCTATTCAGCCCCAAAGGCGAGGTGCCATCCACCCATTTGGAGGAGTCAGCTTTCCATCTGTCTGCCGCCTCCACAAGCCTTTCTTGTTTAATGAAGCTGACATTATTGCTCCCTTAACGCACCAAAATCTCCCTCATCCACCTTAAATCACCACGACGGAAACGAGGCTATAGTTTTAGACACTGTTACATTTTTACTTTCTCAACTTCTACTTAGTTCACATCCAGGCTGCATTATTAGCCTGGATGTTCAACTTGTATTCAACTTGACTTCAATCACATTGGATGGCAAAGATAAACAGTGTAAACTACAAGTTGGAGACTTCTTCTGAGATCTAAGCCGTACAAAGTTAGACGTTCTTTGTTGAGTATTTTCCACCAACCACCAGCCCCACTTCCCCCCCCCCCCCCCTTGAGGTTTCAACAAACAAGGTTATTCTATCTGTCTGATCTTTTCTTTTTCTGACCTACTCCCCTGTCAGTAAAGAGGCCCTGTCCACGCAATCATACGCCACAACAGCAGAGGAGGAGAGGGGGGAGGAGAGGAGATGAGGGGGGGGGAGATGAGGGAGGAGGAGAGGGGGGGAGATGAGGGAGGAGAAGAGAGGGGGGAAAGTAAAAGCAACCATCCCCAAGGGAGCCGCAATGAAGTTCAAGACACAAAAAAGACTTAGAAGAATAGAGAGTGAGGAGGGACAGCAGCGAGGGCTTGAGAATGAGACAGAGGAAGATGCGAGAGAGGAAGAGCAAGAGACGAAGGGCGAGAAAATAAGCCAGAGGGAAGTTAAATTAGTTATATGCTACAGGAAATTATTCTAACTGAGCAAAAGGTTTTGCTGGCCATCTTTGATGACTGGAAAGCATTGGAGAGCAGTTTTCCAACCACTTCTGCCACCTCGCCAAAGACCACGCGTCACTCCTGAAGTGTGGCGCTTTAGCAAAAGCGCAGGGAAGTACTTCTTGGTGGCTTAATGCAACATGTATTCGTTTCTACGGTTGTTCTCCATCCCAACCTTTAGAGGAACTAATCCCACAGCGTATGCTCCATCATTGGGGGGAACGCTCCAAGAGACTGAAGGATGTATAATTCATAATCTCAACATGTGCATACTAAATAAGGGGTTTGCATTTCAAAGAGACACAATCTGTGCCGACTCAAATCCGTAAAATAAATCCTCATGGCAACGATGTCTCTAGGTTATTTTTTAATTATTATATTTTTGCCTCGTATCTTTTCTGTGGAGCTCTTGGAGGAAAGGTTTCACTTAGTTTTTCGGAAAACATTTCAGAGAAATGTGTTTTTAACCAAATTAAGCGAAAAAAGAGGAAAAAATAGTCTTGATTGTAATATCTTTATGACCGCATGAATCTCCATCACCCCTTTTCCTGTATGTTTCTCATGTGTTAACTTATTTAACCATGTATAATAGAATGTTACATACTTGGCTGTATTTCCTTATTTTCCTGTGTGTCCCTCCCCTGTCCTCCTGTACTGTCCTCTGACCGTGAGCCATAATGCCATCTGTTGACCCGACTGTTGCTTCCAATACAGAGGCTGGGGGAGGGGTTGTGTGCAGGCACCCAAACACGGCCAGACACTCCTGAACCCTCTTGACCTCTTCTTGTTTAACTCACCTTGTTCCACACACACTGACCAGGAAAACTAGACCAATGTCCCCATGGCGAGGTGCTACGCTGGATGATTATTCCACTAGACGTTCTGTCTAGATTCACATCTGTTCACGGTTTCTGCTCTGCTAGCTTGTTCGAGCCACAAGATGGACGAGGTTTAGTTCGTCTGGCTGTTTTTGAAAAAACTAAATGGATCAATTTTGCCAGCAACAAAACAGAAAATAGTAAGAGACACTCAACATACAGGATCAGACCAGGACCAAAAAATAAATAAAACACAACACCTCCCTCGCCCCTCCAGGATTTGAAACGCTGTAATCCTGCAAAGACTTTTGAAAGCTCATGTGGGAAGTCAAATGGGATGTTACAAAGATGTTGAGTTTAAAGAGGAGAGATTGGGGAAAAGGGAAGAAAACTGGAATGCTTGTGGTTGATTGAATTTGAAGGGAAGTAAAGTGCTTGTGTTTATGTGTTTATGAGTGCGTGTGTGTGTGTGTGTGTGTGTTGTGTGTGTGTGTGTGTGTGTGTGTGTGTGTGTGTGTGTGTGTGTGTGTTGTGTGTGTGTGTGTTGTGTGTGTGTGGTGTGTGTGTGTGTGTGTGTGTGTGTGTGTGTGTGTGTGCTGCGTGTGTGCTGTGTGTCGTGCGTGTGTGTGTTGTGTGTGTGAGCCATAATAAGCCATGTTTGACTTCCATGAATAAAGAGAAGTTACGGAGGAGAAGTTGGAAACCATAAAGGGAACACACCCAGACAGAATGAAGAACTAGTGACGCGTTTGTGGTTTTCCTACCAGCCTGTCTGAGCACAGTATAAAGATAACTGTGATGATGGTCCCACACACCCCTAGGTCACAGGTCGAGATAGTCAGACAATTCAGAATTGAGATTAAAACCGAAAGTCTGATGGTGAGTTGAGCGCCACGTCTGGTGAAGCGGGCCTTTCACTATCTTTCTCTTCGTGTTTGTGTCGACTAATCATGTTGCTGGAGATTTGGATCTGCGACCGCGTAATTGGCAAACAAAAACTCAGCCAGCATTAGTAAACTGGAATAAAGTGTTCGTAAAGATTTCAAATGAATCAAAACCGTGTAAATCTGTTGCAATCTACTTCAAATTAAAATCCCCTTGTGTGCATGCACTCACCCAAATAAGATTTCTTTGTTTAAATGTCTCCTTAAACAAAACTAGAGTCAGCCGTCCTGCCCCCTAGAAGCCCCGCAATAACATAGATGGACCTCTGGATCCCATATGAGTCTCTAGACATGAGGTGTCCGTTGCTGCACATAGACACAGCCATGGACGTCCACATGTGTCGGACACCACAAGGCCCAATAATATCAAGCCAAATATATCAAATATCAGCCATTTGAACTGCGGCTTGGGAAAGGCCTTAGTTAGTTGTTTTTTGGGGATCATTGTTTAGTAATTAATTGTGAAGTGATTTGTCACTATGGGAAGATACTGCAGGGTTTGAAACTGTCACAGTTCTCATGCAAGACGTGGCAAAACAACAGTTTCATCAGTCTGGGTTATGGATTATTTACTTTGATGACTAAATCTCTTGAGTCCTCGCAATACGGCATAGTGTCAGCAACAAACACACCATGATGCATTCTTCTCATGTACCAGTCCTATAAACAATGGAAAACCAGGAACAGCACAAACAAAGGAAAAGAGATATATTGATATATTGAGACCTATTGATCGCTGCAGCAGCTGACGTCGGCCAGACAATGCGAACGCCATAAAACTATTCACTTCAGATGGGACCATAACTCAGTCTGATTCACCACACCAACCAAACACTTCTCCACACACAGAAAAACATCCCACACACACACACACACACACACACACACACACACACACACACACACACACACACACACACACACACACACACACACACACACACACACACACACACACACACACACACACACACACACACACACACACACACACTAGTGAAAAGAGGTATTGTGGTAATAAAGTTTCTTTAGATGTTAAATTGACTGAAAGTCATCGTAACTTTTGTTTCGACAAAGTGAAACAACAACAACAAAGGTGACAACAATGTTGACATCCAACCAGCTTTATCACCCACACAGAAAACACATTATGGAGGCTAAGATTAAGGCACTCCGTGTCCAGGACCAACCAGGGCTTATCCACAAGGGGTTATACACAGTTTATGTCCACGCAGGACACTTGAAAGGAACCATTACATCCTTTACAGCATAGTATCAGACTCAGCTGTCTTTCCCTAAAACCGTAATCCATTCAATGTTTCAATTCAGGCTTATAGCAGCCTGTCACATACCACAATACTCAGTGGGTTGATATGATTACAATTACGCAAAGGAATGTCCACATTGCAATACGAAGGACTTACCTGCATCAACGTCTGGAAGAGGAAGAGCAGAGCAGTTAGCGGGGATGAGGGCCAGGTAAGTGTTAGAACAAACAAAAGGTTAATCAGAGATTAATAGTGAACAAATAGCCAGAGCAGAGAATAAAATATATTACAGAGCAACTCCCTGAGGGTGCTCTGTAATTATATTTTAGACAACTTTTAATTAGGATTATTATTTATTAACAGACTTTTCCACTTGACGTCTCTCCTTAAGAGTTTTATCATCTTAAATTAATGACGTGAAATCCGTTTCCATGACCGGTTTTGCCAGTTATATACCTCCCTCTGTCAGTCCTATGGATAGAAGGAACCAGGGACACCTTGGGGGACATGTCTTGAGTCTGAGAGGTCCCGGCCTCATAGGACACACACAACGCACCCAGAACCAGCCCACCACCAGACCAGCTCAGTGGCAGACGTCTCTGGTGGCTGCTGTGAGCCAATCGAGGGAACATTGTCACTGCGTTTGAGACTGTGTACCAAACAACCAAGACGGGGGTCATTGCTTTTTCCCATCAAAAAAATCATAAGATCTCTTTTGGGAAAAAGTTGCACTTGTACTATTCACAAGGGTGGCACAAACATGAAACCGTTCTAATTATACCTCCAGCCATTATCTTTTATATTTAGCATTCTAGACAAAGAGATGAAAGGCAGCAAGAGTCACATAACAGACTCACTGCACCAAAATAACTCAAAAAACAAAAGCGGACACGCTATGTGTGTGTATTTTTTGAAAATACTATTTTGAAGGGGCGGATATTTAAAACTTCCAGACACACAGAGATTGTTTTTGCTGCAGCTTATTCTATTCAATTATTTACCGTCATTATAAGTGGGAGGATTTTTGAGTTGCTACGGAGAAGGAACTCTTTGTACTAAAACAACACATATTTAAACATGCCCAAAGACTGCATGCACACCGTGTCTGCCAAAGTCTCCTCTACTCCATCAACATGTTTGAAAGACTTGAATCTCTACCCTTAAAGGTTGAGGAAGAGAAGGTCACATGCACAGAGCAACACCCATGTATAAAGTATAGTATGTATTATATGTATAATATGTATACAGAGTATATATATTATATACACTACAAATATTCAATATTATATTGGTATGTGTGTGTGTCCTACCCTCTGCTGGATGAGTGCGTGTTTGTGTTCCAGATCTCTCTTCTCCATCGCCGAGTCGATCACCAATTGGTCCAGCTGAGAAGAACAGCCAAACACGCCTCAATCACAATCAGCAAACAACTGAACAAATCTATAAATATCTAAAAAAGAAACTACATGCATGTGTGCATGTGTGTATGTGTGCATGTGTGCATGTGTGTATGTGCATGTGTGTGTGTGTTTCTCCCCTTACTTGCACAGCCAGTTTTTTCATGTAGGGGTCAATCTCATCCAGAACGTTGTACCCCTGCTGGAACAACGTGTACTGGGCGTGCATGAAGGACAGCATCTGAAAAAGAAATGGACACAGAAACGCACACAGAGTACCAGTGAGGTTCCCCTTGGGTTGGATACGACACCCAATATTCAGTACACTCACGCCAAATCTTTTCACATCGTAAAAGATCCACTATATGGCAACTTCACCCCTCGGCTTTCAAACAAATAGAAGCAGAATCAGTGCAAGTGGCGTACCGCGTCCAGGATCTCAAACTTCTTCTTGGCCTGAAGCACGTTGATCTGATGGAATAGAAAACAATCGATTCAATGCATGTTTTGGCGAGAAGTGTTATCTGATTCCTCGCTAAGTCCAGACTTTAACAGCTTAGTTCTTTTCTTAGACACTCATGCCTAATGTCACTCCCAGGAGAGCAGGACAATGCTGATGACACTGCAAACATGGCCAAGCGGTATTGAACGATGGCGAACAAGGGAGATAAAGAGAGTGGGTGTCTTTATTCTTTAAAGCAATACAATTATTACACCTCCATTTAACTATACAAATGTATCATCCCCAGAGAAAAAATATATATTTTATAACGATATAATGTCGGTTAGTAATATAATAGTCATGCGTTCAATCGGTGCATTTAAGGATACTCAAGGTCACGTGACAGTATAAAAAAAATCGAAACACAAAAAAAATCACGCGAGCACAGGAGGAAATAGAAACCACAGGGCCGACATGCAAAGTGAGTGTCTGTCACGGCCTGAAAATATCTCATCAAAACCCTTTTCTTGTAATATCGGCAGGGACCTCAGAATATGATATAACCATGTTTTTTTGAGTGCTGTTTCTGTAAATATAGCAATGTGATATTACAAATGTGTGCGTTTTTACATTTTTATGTGGTTTCACTTTCTAGTACGGGTTCTACAGGTAATTGTTTAAATTAATGTGGCCTAACAGAACCGACGCAAAAGTCATTTTGCTAAATACTGAGACGCCATAGCGCCCTCTGTAGGATGGTTCAATTATTTCGCCGACCCCTCGTCGGTAGAATAATCTCAAAGTGTGTCCCTGCACGGCGGCCCACCTGCAGCACGTAGTCCAGCGCCAGGTGGCGGAAGGCCTTGCGGGTCAGGACGAGGGACTGCGTGGCCTCCTCCGCCTCGTGCACCTTGTTCCTCGGTGCCTGGGCGTTCTTCACCTGGGCCAGCTCCATGTCCTCGCGCACACGGTCAAACTGCTTCTTGGTCTCCTTGAACCGGCGCACATCCCTGGAGCAGTGCGAGGAGGAGTGGAGGGGAGGGTGGAGGAGAATTGAAGAGGAGAGAGGAGAGGAGAAGGCATTAGGAGAGAGGAGAGGAGGGAGGGGAGGGGAGAGGAGAGGAGAGGAGAGGAGAGGAGAGGAGGAGAGAGAGGAGAGGAGAGGAGAGGAGAGGGAGAGGGAGAGGAGAGAGGGAGAGGAGAGGGGGAGAGGAGGGAGAGGAGGAGAGGGAGAGGAGAGGAGAGGAGAGGAGAGGAGAGGAGAGGAGAGGAGAGGAGAGGAGAGGAGAGGAGAGGTAGAGGAGAGAGGAGAGGAGAGGAGAGGAGAGGAGAGGAGAGGAGAGGAGAGGAGAGGAGAGGAGAGGGAGAGGAAGAGGAAGAGGAGAGGAGAGGGGGAGAGAGGAGAGGAGAGGAGAGGAGAGGAGAGAAGAGAAGAGGAGAGGAGATGAGAGGGGAGAATATGTTCATAGAACTGAGTGCCAAGCACTAACAATTGTTAGGTTAACCCATTCTCTGTATACACCAAAGATAGCTAGGATAAGATTCTACACGATGCTAAGTACTATTTTTGCGCCAAGACGTACATCACTAGGGTTTATGGGTGGTACTAAATAGTCACTGAAATATAGAAATAAGAATGTTCTTTAGCTTACTATATTCCATTTGGAAGAGAGGACTATAAAGACACCAGTTTAGCTGCATTCAGCGTACAACGTGATATAAAGTCCTTTGAAGCCTGAAGGAAGTCCGTCCCCACCAGGTGACCAGTGGGGACGGACACAGGGAGGTACAATGTGATGATACTCACTCCTTAACGAAGCTGTGAAGCTGCTGCTTGATAGACCTCTGAGCCTGGTCGAACAGAATCTGGAGGCGACACACACACAACCCCACACACACACACACACACACACACACACACACACACACACACACACACACACACACACACACACACACACACACACACACACACACACACACACACACACACACACACACACACACACACACACACACACACACACCTGATTAATTCATAGCGACCAGCAGCTGTTTTATTTGTCCTAACGTCCGGTACTTTGGTTCTTTGGTTGCGCTACGTGTCTGTAGTTGCAGTGGTCACAAGGTGGCAGTATGAGCCTAAACACAGTACCGCTGGAGTGGAAGATGTACAAAAGAAACAGGGATGAGCTATGAGTTGGAAAAATCGGGAGACACAGCAACAGTGGGTGGTAGAGAGGGGAGAATGTGTAACGGGGATGGTTAGGGGGGATATAAGAGTATTTCACACACACACACACACACACACACACACACACACACACACACACACACACACACACACACACACACACACACACACACACACACACACACACACACACACACACACACACACACACACACACACACACACACAGAGCAAGGATTCAAAGGGTGGCCTTAATGGCTTTGAGTCACTATTCAGGAAATACTTTCATGCAAACCATGGACGACTCCTGTGGGCAAATAAAATGGTGAGTTCATCGCGTTGCTGCCCACTTCCTTCCTCGTCCCCAGTCTGACCATCTCTCCTACTGATCATTTTCCTCTTTCTTGAGGGGAGGGACTGCTCCTCCTGTCTAGACCAGAATCAGCATTTCTCTCCTTGTGTTTGTGTGTGTGTGTGTGTGTGTGTGTATTTTTTAGCGTGTGTTTGTCTGCGTGTACGAGGTCATGGATGCGTCTGGTCATAGATGTACATGCGTCTGAGCATGCTAATGTGCATGCCTGTGAGTAACCAGTTTACCAAAAATGGATCTAAATGAAGAGTCTTGATTGTTGAGCACCGATTGGTCGTGACCTAGAATGCATGCACATCGACGCGCGGTTTCATTAGGCGTGTGCGTGTGGATGCGTGTGCATGTGTGTGTGCTTGTGTGTGTGTTTGTGGGTTCATAATCTGCTCATGCTGGTCCTTAATTTTTGGTGGTTAACCACATCCACACACACACACAAAAACACACACAAGGCAAAAAGCTAAGATTAGCCACTGATCCTAGGATTATCACACAAACACACACACATGCGGACACACACACACCCACACGCACCAGCACAATAAGCTCTCCCACTCCAAATGACCAAAACATATAGATTGCCAGTGTGAGTGTCAACTGAGTCCACATCAGGTTCTAACAAGTCTCAGATAGAAGACTTAACATTAATAGCCAAGGACTGATGGGAACGGCGCGTTTCCATTTCTTTCGCTTCATGTATATTTCGCCCAATCATGATGCAGGAGGGCGAGGGACCTGAAAGCGTGTCATTGGCGAGCCGGACCTCGGCCAGCAGTAGTTAACTATTGATTGAGAGGTATGATTAAAGGTTTCAGCATCAACATCGTTTAGACTGGCCACACTTGAAAAACACGCTCTTCTGATCCCCTTGCGTGAACGAGTTTCTCTTCCATAGAATACCTCTGCAACAAAACAGGAAATAAGGTGTGACTCCGCCTCTTTTCTTCCCGGGCTTTGTGCCCCCCCCCCCCCCCCCACCCCCCCAGGAGTTATACTAAAGCATAGAAGGAGTGCTGGATCCAAGATGAGGTCCTAACATGCTCTTGTAAACATTGATCTTGGTTTTTCCTCCCCATCCACGCATCCATCCCTGACCTTACCACAGGCAACGGAATTATTGGATGTAAACAGTGGAGAACAACAACAACAACATGGATAGAGAAAGATAAACAGAATGGAGAGAGAGAGAAAGCGAAAGAAAGTAAGAGAAGGCGATAAGAGATGATACGCGAAAGAATAAGTCTTTGGATGAGAAGGACCAGGATCAATAACCTTTCAGGATCACTGCATTGAATCAGGAAGGCATTGTGTTTTCAGTTCTTCAGGGTAGGCCTTCATCAAGTAGATATAAGATAGAAATCATATAATCACTGAACTAAACAATTTATAGAGGATCGATGAGAGCAGAAATGAGAGCACACCAGGAAGAAAGAGAAGAAATAAATTCAATTGGTGTTTCGGGATTTTTTCATTACATTTAAAAACTCTCAGGTTGAAACCATCTTTACCCTGGCTGCAGAGAGAGACAGAGAGACAGACAGACAGACAGACAGACAGACAGACAGAGAGACAGACAGACAGACAGACAGACAGACAGACAGACAGACAGACAGACAGACAGACAGACAGACAGAGACAGAGAGAGAGACAGAGAGACAGAGAGAGAGACAGAGACAGAGAGGGAGACAGAGAGACAGAGAGGGAGACAGAGACAGAGACAGAGACAGAGACAGAGACAGAGACAGAGACAGAGACAGAGACAGAGACAGAGACAGAGACAGAGACAGAGAGAGAGAGAGAGAGAGAGAACTGGATACCTAACCTAATACTGTAATGATCATTGATGTAATCAGAAAGGATAATAAATCCGTGCCCCATATCATTTTAATATCTTGGAACCCCAGTACAGTGTCAAGGTTTTAACAGTCCCATGGATTTCCCATGAGGAGTAGAGAAGAATGCGCTAGACACAAGCAGTGTGTGTGTGTGTGTGTGTGTGTGTGTGTGTGTGTGTGTGTGTGTGTGTGTGTGTGTGTGTGTGTGTGTGTGTGTGTGTGTGTGTGTGTGTGTGTGTGTGTGTGTGTGTGTGTGTGTGTGTGTGTGTGTGTGTGTGTGTGTGTGTGTGTGTGTGTGTGTGTGTGCGTGCGCTACAACCTTTAGGTATGTACAAGTATTAGGCGTATATATTGCATACACATCTGCTAGAGACCATGTGGTTTGAATCAGACACACACATGGTCACTGGCCCCTGATAGACAGATAAACCGTCACAGGGCGAGGTCACATAATGTGTGTGTGCATCTGTGTTGAGAATGGTTGAAATAAGGGGGTCACAATACCTTAAAAACATGCCAGAGAGAGTGGGACGAGGGTGGGACGAAATCCCATTCCTCTTCAACCCCTTGCCTTTGTTGGTGTACGACAGGTGTGTATGTGTGTATGTGTGTTTGTGCAGGCGTGTGTGTTTGTGCGTGCGTGTATATATCTTACCGTATGGTAGTTGACGATCTCTTGCAAGCTTTCCCCACACTTCTCGAGGCATTCCTGCAATGAGACAGACAACGCACACAGAAACATAAACACTGTGCAGGTGTTTAGCCTTAGTCCTGCGTGCCGGGTTGACTCAAAAGCAGGTACCGCAGGTGCATGTGCCGGCTACGAGAAGTTTGATACACATCATCCAATAGAGGAACTTTTACTTTAATATCTCATCCAGGTGCTTGCTGAATTTAAAGTGAATTTGTCTTTTTAATGTTAGGGACATAGACCCCTATTGGTTCTTTCCCATCATTGGTTACTGAATATTGTTATTACACCGTGAGCGTGATGTTTTGATCATGACTCAGCCCATCTCAGGGTCTACTCCCTGGATTCCCAGACAGCTAAACAAGTCCACCAGTAAAAGTATCCCAAAGGTCGTCTATTATTTACTTTACTCCGCTCCAAATCCACGTCACAAAAAGACGTTCCACTCTATTAAAAGCAAGGAATCTCATGCATCCATCTTCTTCTGACCCCCCCCCCTTATACAGCTAACAGTTGCTGTCAGGAAAGACGTCCCTACTGTGTTCCCGTGTGTTAGCCTATCAAAAGGGGGAAGCCATAAAGCACGTCCCGGGACTCGACGCTCGCAGGCATGTAAACCTTTAAGCGTAAACATCCCCCCTCCGCCTCCAGCGTCACCATCTCTCATGCGTGCGACAGCCTGACAGCTCTGGGTCTGGAGCGCGCTGTTTATACTGCGACCACTCGCACTGTGAAGGAGGAACACACTGTGGAATGCACCGGGGGTCTTTGAGTCAGGATCCCCCCTGCTTTAGACGGTCACCTCCCCGGGGGGACTGTGTGAGGTACGCCCCCAGCCTGTCGCCGGAACATTCTTTGCCTAACTCATTTTGGGGTCATTTCAGGGTGGGGGGTGGGGTTGTCTTCATTTCCAAAAAAACCTGATGCTATGCATTCAAACTATTTTGGTCCTATTCTGCACCATTTGGTACCGACATTTTCAAAAGAGGTGTTAGTGAGGATCTGCAAGGTTTTTTTGTTTATTATGGAGACATCTCCAGAACCACGGGCTATCACCTCAGCACCACACGACGTTAAAGCTCACGTTATTAACCTCATTAAACCACACATCCGCAGTGCTATCACCAATTCGACCTAGTTGGGGGCTGCCGATACCGATATAACCTATATCCACCTATATAAAATCGATTTAAATCTGCAGAGGATTCACGAGCAACCTCCAAAGTGCTTGCCTGCTTTACCTTGTATATCCCTGACTAAATCAAATCGCGTTGAACCTTTACCCCTCTTTGAGTCATACCCAGCCCTGAAAACACGATACCAGGGGCATCAAGAGGTCGCGAGGTCACGATGCGACCTCCTGTGACATGGCCACACACCACGGACTCACCGAGATCATCTCCTCCTTCTTGCACTGCAGCGACAGGTCCTTGATGCCGTTGACGAACAGCTTGTTGGCGCTGACGTAGGCCCGGCCTGCCTCGATCATCCCACTGCATAGCTTCACCAGCTAGGGGGAAGGGGGAGAAGAGGGTCAGCCCAGTGCGGCGCTCGGTGGGACAAGGCATCAGAACCCCTTCCTTCTGTGGCTAGGACGCAGGATTTGAATTGGTGCGTAAAAAACATTATCCTGAACTTGAGCAGGATGTAGTATTGAAACACAAAACAAGTTTGTCTCTTAGAAAATAATAGGGAATGAAATCAACAGTGATAGAGTGGATGTTCTCCTTTTTGGCTTCTCAACCAAACCAGAATTAGCATGAACCGGTTCCTGTTTCAACCCCTAATCACTTCTTATGACTCACAATACAGTTCCTCTAAACAGGCTAATAATGAAGTTGTTGCAACTGCTGTTGTTGCACGTGTTAGGAGAGAGAATACAGACAGATATAGTCTTTACACACTTCAGAGCTCAATGCTTTGAGACAGAGACAGAGACAGAGACAGAGACACAGAGACACAGAGAGAGTGAGTGAGTGAGTGAGTGAGTGAGTGAGTGAGTGAGTGAGTGAGTGAGTGAGTGAGACACATAGAGAGAGAGTGAGTGAGTGAGTGAGTGAGAGAGAGACAGAGAGAGAGTGAGTGAGTGAGTGAGTGAGTGAGTGAGTGAGTGAGTGAGTGAGTGAGTGAGTGAGTGAGTGAGTGAGTGAGTGAGTCAGAGACAGAGACAGAGACAGAGACAGAGACAGAGACAGAGACAGAGACAGAGACAGAGACAGACAGACAGACAGACAGACAGACAGACAGACAGACAGACAGACAGACAGCTTCAGTGACAGCCCTCGCTGAATGAGTGGAGGACGAGCACAGAGTCAAAGCCATGGTTCAGTTTGAGACAGCATTGGGCAGGACCCAAGGTCACACTGCATCTCTGGAGGAACACAACATCTTTCCCCTGTTCTTTCCTCAGCCCTGCACTATTCCTTTCATTACCCGTGAGAGAGTATTGGAGAAGATTCCAATCAGCGTGTTGATTTGGAGTCCTTTGTTACGAACAGGCCACAGAGCCAAGACGTAATGTTCAATCAATTATTTGCGGGTAACGACTGGATTCCTCGACAACAAGCTCAATCCTGCCCCATGCTTGATTCTCCTGTTTATCATACAGATAGATAGATATACAGATAGATAGATATACAACCACCTAAAAGACATGATGAGGGCAATCCTGTCGAAGGCCTTTCTGTTCCCTGGTCCATACAATACTAAAAAGGTGCCACCTTTTGGTACAAAGCCAATCACATACCGCCCTCTCTATGGTTGACAGACAGACAGGGGGGGGGGGGGGGGGGGCAATGCCTGGGTGAGATTGGCGTACAACACCAGTTGGTCTGTGGTGGTCAGATCTATTGTTTGATTGTTAAATGAAAGAAAGAGCCATTTAATCCCAACCCCTCAATTGCTTCTAGAATGGGCAGAAGACAGCATTAAAAACTTTGAGTGGGGCCTAGTATTATGCACATGATATTTTGTACTTAATATTGTGTACTTAAAAAAATCATTCTTCTTCTTCTTCTGCGAGAGAGGTGACCTACGCTGTAACAAATGCGTCTCTATTTATGTGCAGAGGAATGTTTACATTAACGCGAAGTGACCGACGTCAAGGATGTGGTTTCCCTCAGAGAGAGAGCATGCAGTGTGTATGTTGTGATAGGGGGCTCTGGGCTCAGAAAACATCTGTCAACACAGAGCACGACGTGGGGAACCAGCTCGGCCTGTGTCTGTGCTTCACAGTGACTGGCTGTGAACGCTTTAAAATAAGAACCGCGGGAGTCCGTTCAGAGACAAGACGCCACATCTGGTGCTGAATGAACAAGCCTACCCCCCCCCCCCCCCCCCTCATCCGCGTCCGTACATTCTAGTTCACTGGCCCAATTGTTCACAGTAACCTCTATAAAAGGGCAAATAGGAATAAAGGAGTACCCTAGTGTTAGCATGTAATATCCCCCCAAAAAAAGAGTCTTAAAACAACAAAGATTATCTTTATTATTCAGTTTCTGGGTTGTTGTTGCACTAACTATACACAGCTCCCAACCACTAGCACTAGCACTGACAACCTGGAACGGACACTGTTGAATGTGCATGGGCCCACACCACCTCACGCCAGCCCACCAGTGTGCAGCCTCAGCGATCAACTGTCGCATCAATGGTGAGCGCCACTAAGCGCTCTCAGAGAAACCGTCTCTCCACTTCCAAGACGCTCCCTGGAGCCTCCTGAAGAGAACCCACTCGTCGGAAGGTTGGACAAAAACCAATTGCACGGGGATGACCTCTCACAGTGGGGGGGGGAGAGTGTTGGGGGGGGGGGGGGGGGGTATGGCGATGACATTACCACGGCAGCTAGCAAGAGAAGATAAACCTGAAGGCAGGCGTCCATCCGCTACTTGGAACTAAACGATTTTATTATTTACTTTTAGAAGACGCATTTATCCAAAGCGACTTACATCGGTGAATACACACATTGACACAAAGACGGCAGAGTCAACCATGAAAGTTAAGTGTCTTGCTCAGGGACACATCAACACTCAGCTAGGAGGAACTAGCAACCTTTCTGTTACAAGACAACTGCTCTACTTCCTGAGCTAAGGCGACCCACCCCCTTACGCATCGTTATCATCAAGATGACATTCTTGAAGCATCGTTTACATCTACATTTAGGGGATTTAGCAGACGCATTTATCCAAAGCGACTCACAACCCTTCATTCACACATTCACACACTGAAGGCGGAGTCAACCACGCAGGGCGACAGCCAGCTTCGTCAGGAGGTTCTTGCTCAGGGAGACACCTCGACACTCACGCTATGAGGGACCGGGGATCGAACTAGCAACCTCCCCATCACCGGTAAACCCCCTCCACATCGAAAGCTACTGTCGTTGCATCACAAATGCAACAGATTTAGATTGGTTTCCAAGTCACCGTGAGGAGGGGGGATCTTTGTGAATGTATCTGTAACTGTAACTGCTGGCCGCTAGTTGCCCGTCCCTAGGCAGTGGGGGCTGCTCTTATTAGATATCCATGGTGGTGACCACAGTAGCATTACCTCATGCTCTAAGTGCTCCTCCATTAGCATAAATGCTGCGTTAGCATAAAGTGCCTGATTTGTCTTCTTTAGCATCAAGTGCCCGATTTGTCTTCTTTAGTTCAACACTGTGAAATGTACGCCATACACAGAAGGGTGCAGCCACTGGACAACAAACTGTTTTATATAGCATGCATTGTTATAACTGTATAACTGTATTAGCTTGGCACAAAAAGGGCACCATTTCCTTCTAATGTTCTTTTAATCCTGAGTTCTATTGCTAAATGGTCAAAAGGATTAACTTGCAATCTATTAATAGCTGGAAAATTGTAATGATATATATCCTATATGGCTGAAAAGGACCTTATCCCTTCAGTGGCCCATGCCTTCGTATACATAGGCAGTACAGGGGTCTGCTCTGTGGGACGCTTATAAAGTCTGGCACAGAGAGCTGCCCCTGTGAAGGTTAATGTCATCGGTATTTACCCACCGTGCTTGCTATGTAACGGTTGTGATCTGGGTTTTGCATGCGAGAGGGGAAAAAAAACACAGCCCTGTTCATATACATACCTTGTCGAGCTTTGCCTCGATCTCAACTACATCCGTCTCCACCTCGTCGATGCCAGCCCTGTAGATCACACACACACACACACACACACACACACACACACACACACACACACACACACACACACACACACACACACACACACACACACACACACACACACACACACACACACACACACACACACACACACGCACACGGTCAGAATGTACAGTGGGTTCATTTTCACATGCTTCTTCCTGTGTAGAGAATAAGCAAAGAGCATGTAAGCATGTAAGGAGAGAACCAATGTTGGCAGCAGGCAGAACCAAACCGCAACGCTTGTGTCTGTAGATCAGTGGTGGACCACAACGTCACGGGCGGAGGAAAACACATCTCCAGAAAAAGACCTTGACTTGGGGTTTGAAGCGATTGTTCTGGTTGAAGTTAAAATCGAGTTCAAAGAGTGCAGAGTAAGTGACTTAATGAGACAGTGGAGGGAAAGAAGGAAAGTCAGAAAAAGGACAGATGACAGACTATGAGGGGAACGATAAAAGACCCATAACCGGAATGACACGGGTCATCCACGTGAGTTTAATATCTATGCATTTTTCTATGCCTTAAATCAAGATTTAAAGCATTAAGCAGATTCATACTGTAAATTGGAAGCGCGATTTCCTGTCATGCTGCTGCAAGGAAAAGATGGAGAGCCTGGAGATGAGAATTAAATAAATTAAAGAGGATCAATAGATCAGGACATGCAGAGGCATGAATCATCACTTAGGAAGTCCAGGGTGGAAGAGTAGGAGGCCAGCGGCCAGGACTTCAGCGTGCCATGGTCTCTGAAGCAACCGCTCATTATCACACTAACACACACTGCGCTACAAACACACACATACACACAGAGGCCACAAAGATATATGAATGCATACGGACGCACACGCACATGCAAACACACACACACACACACACACTGCGCTACAAACACGCACATACACACAGTGGCCACAAAGATATATGAATGCATACGGACGCACACACACACACACACACACACACACACACACACACACACACACACACACACACACACACACACACACACACACACACACACACACACACACACACACACACACACACACACACACACACACAGTGGCCAAAAAGATATAGCTATATAAATGCACAGGCACAGGCACAGGCACACGCACACAGCCAACAAAGACAAAGATATAAATATAAACCCAAGCACACACACACACACACACAAGCAATTCTGTCTTTTGAGGGTCTTCTATTCATCCTATACACACATTCAGTGTCCAAACCTGACAGAGTCAGTCGTTATGACAACCCTCTGGCCTCGAGCTAGAAGGATAGTTGGCGTTAGTGTTGTAGATCACGATTAGGTTACTGTTGTGTTTCTTTACTAGGCCGGCGCCACACACGCACGCACAAATGCACGCACACACGAACCCAACCCACACAAACCATACGTACAAACCCACTTATTTGAATTCATCCCAAAAAGGTAACCACGTCGTATCGCAGGCCTTTCAGATGATGCATCTGTCTCGAGGCCCTGGCGTGCCCACGTCAACGGGCTTGTCTGGGCTAGCTCTTCCTACGGCTCCATTCCTCCACGTCCTGCTGCAGCATGTCCACCACAGCCCTGAGGCGGGGGGGGGGGGGGGGGGTGATCTCAGCCTGCTATCGAACATCTACCCTCTCCCAGCCCCACCTTCAGCTGCAGTGGCCTCCACAAGCCAGCAGCATCCATCATAACACACACCGGATGGGTCTGAGAGGTTATTAAATAAAGGGAATGCAATAACAAGATAGCTGAGAACGGCACACCAACCCTGCCAGCCACAGCCGTCCTGACCCCTATTAAGGTCGTGACCCCCCCCCCACACACACACACACACACACACACACACTCTCTATTCCTCAGGGCATCGGCGGAGGCGGGGGCTGAGACAGAGCGGTCCATCGGCAGGTAACACACCTGGTGTACAGATCTACATCCCCATTGGTTTACTTTTGCTTCTTACAGCTAGTTGGCGATGCAGTCATTCAGGCCGTACGTTGTCTCTTTTGTCCGTTATGCGGTCAGCGATCACAACCAAACCAAATCTATTAACCGACTCATTCTGGTATCGGTGTCTGCCATGCCTTTATATCATAAAAACAGTTGCAATCTCAATTACTGGCATAGAGGGGTTACAGAAGATAGGTTGCGTTGGTAATCAACTCTATTAATTATGATCAAGCTAAAGCAAAGGCATGCTACTGACACTAATAATCAGTGTGCAAGGATGAGAAATCAGGTGAAAAGCCATGAGCTGTCCAAGCTAGCTGTCACGATTTGTCATGACAGAAACTAAGGCAAACTGGAATGTGAGTGTATGAGCACACATGCGTCCGTGTGTGCGTTTGTGTGTATCTGTGTGTGTAGGTGTGTGTGTGTAGTGTGTGTGTGTGTGTGTGTGTGTGTGTGTTGTGTGTATGTGTGTGTGTTGGTGTGTGTGTGTAGGTGTGTGTGTGTCTGTGTGTCTGTGTGTCTGTGTGTCTGTGTGTGTGACGTGTGTGCGTGCGCCTGCGTGTATATCTGGATACAGGTTTCCTTAATACTCAAGGAAACCTGTGTCCTCATGGGCTTAGAGGGAAATCTTGATAAGATACGAACCAACACGATTAGAGAAATCCTAGACTGGGCGTTGTGAAGATATCTCCAGGATATCAAGTGTGTCTGACTTCACCACAGCAGGGTCTCACACGCAAAAAGAGGAACACATCCAGCTTCAAGTGTCGACACTAAACGTCTCGATTCTTGAATTATGTGTGGTGGTAGACCAACGAAGATCTGCACTGGACATGTGGTCGGAGTACCAGGACCACCCTCTCAGTGAGACCCCTCTCATTTGTGTCCGAATCACTGCACTAGAGATCTGGAGATGAGGTCCTCGGGGGGGTGGGGGGGGGACGTGGACCCTCACAGGCAGCAACAGCTTCTTGTGCATCCCCTCCAGCTCTGACAACCACATCGGGGGGCGGGGGTCTTCTTGTGTGTGTGTGTGTGTGTGTGTGTGTGTGTGTGTGTGTGTGTGTGTGTGTGTGTGTGTGTGTGTGTGGTGTGTGTGTGTGTGTGTGTGTGTGTGTGTGTGTGTGTGTGTGTGTGTGTGTGTGTGTGGTGTTGCATGCTGATTGGCTCCAACCCTATGACCTTCCAGTAGCTTATCTGTCAAAGCCCACCCCCCCCTAGCCCCTTGTGTGTGTTTGCATCTGCATTTTCACACACAGCTTTATGAAACTGTGTGAGAGGTACGCTAAGGAGGTCTAGCGCCACACACACACACACACACACACACACACACACACACACACACACACACACCTGATTACACATCCATGTGGAGAACCAAATGAGCATCTGGTGCCTCGATGGACACACACACAAACCCAAAATGACTAAATCCTGTTTCACCAATCACATGAGTCAGGCGTACGTTTATACACTCACAGCATATTACATTAAATGCGCAAGTAACGCTAAGTAACGTAGCATATTTAGCTAGCTTTGCCCACACTCCAATATTATTTTGGTTTGACTGGTGTCCACGAACAACCAATAGACATTTTATGTTTTTTTCACTAGTAATATTTTGCTATAATCTTCACAGACCAAATATTCAAGATACTCACTCAAACAAACACAGATGGACGCACACACACACCACACCTAAATATCCTCTGCCAGAATCCCAAGAAGCTAGCTCCATGGCAACATCCAGTGACCCTAATCACCATGGCAACAGGCATCAGCATTACTCCCATTTTTTTTGTTCACCTTCCCCTTTGTCTGCTAGTCCTATCTCTGCCTAATCAGCACTCACTTCCTCACATCCCCAACATAATATGTGTTTGAGAGAGAGAGAGAGAGAGAGAGAGAGAGTCCCCCTTAGTGGAATACGGTTGGAAGTGAAGGATCTAGAGACTAGGATGTGAAGGATCATCATGGAATGTGTTACTAGAACCAGATCAATCCGCTGGACATCCTCAGGGGGCCTCGCGGCGGAGCTGGGATTCCTTTCCATTAGGCCGGCCGCACCCTGCTCTCTCTCTCTCTCTCTCTCTCTCTTTGTCTCATGTGGTGGGGAAGCCCTCCTCTCCCTCTGTCTGCCCGTCTGTCTGTTTCTCTCCCTGCGTGTCCGTGAATCTCTGTCCTCTCTGCCTGCCCGTCTGCATGATCAGACGGACAGACAGAGAAAAATTGTCTTTGTTTCTGTCTTCCCTTTTCTTCTCTTGGTGTCTGGTTGTCTGTCTCTTTATCTCTCTCTGTCTGTCTCTATTTCTTGCTCGGACCCCATAACTATAGTCGGACACTCTGTCTCTCTCTCTTTCTCTCTCCGGCTGTATCTCTTTGTTTCCATACCTCTCTCTTTGTTTCTGCCTGTCTGTCTATTTTTCCCGTGTGTCCGTCTGTCCTTTTCTTTCTATCTGCGTCCGTCTAGCTGGATGTGTCTCTCTCTCTCATGTCTGCCCCACCGTCTAAAGTCGTGGTTGGGGAGCTGCCATGACTGGCCTGTGGTTATGTGTGAGCACATGCAAACAAAAAGAAAAAAAGAGAGGCCGACACCACACAAAACAAAGGAGGATATGATAATGATGATGAATAGGATACCCTGTGTGTGTGTGTGTGTGTGTGTGTGTGTGTGTGTGTGTGTGTGTGTGTGTGTGTGTGTGTGTGTGTGTGTGTGTGTGTGTGTGTGTGTGTGTGTGTGTGTGTGTGTGTGTGTGTGTGTGTGTGTGTGTGTGTGTGCATGTTAATGTGTCTCAGTGAAATTGTTGGTTTCAAGTGAAATAGGGGCAGTTACTAAAGGCAGCGGCAAATTAAGTGTTTAGTTAAAACCAACTGTCCTATGTCATCAGCATTGGTTCCATAGCCTTGAGCGAAAGACACACACACACACACACACACACACACACACACACACACACACACACACACACACACACACACACACACACACACACACACACACACACACACACACACACACACACACACACACACACACACACACACACACACACACACACACACAGTTTCCCCAAACAAACCAGCTTTTCACACCAAAAGCAACCCAAACAAAACACTAGAATGGTCTGTGGGCTTCTTTCATGGGTAACACAAATGCCTTCACTGCATCTCCTGGACTCTCCCCCCCCCCCCCCATCCCTGGAACACAACAAACACCACAGTCATACCCCCAGGAAACCATTTAGCCACTAATGTCTGATGACACAAAGAAACCAAACACGATACAGACACAAAGATGACAACTCCCTTTGATATCAACTAGGCCCCTTTCACCAGACTTGGAGAGTGACATTGGCTGTGCACGTGTCAGCAAAAAGCATTGCTTTGCGCTGGCAATTATACTACACTTTTGATTCCTAAACGAATAAAGAAACATTTGACGGGCGATACCTATTTCGATGCCATCAGACAAGTAACATGGACATGTAACCATAGAAAATATAACAAACAGTGATTGATGATTATTTTAATTTAAAAAATTAAAATAACAATAAGAAATATAGCTGTGAGCAGCAATGAGAGGGCAAAGCAGAATAGGAATCCATAAACAAATTTTGGTGGACAGACATAATTCATTAGGTGGCTACATGAAGACTGTCTTGGTGATTACTATTACAATGAAAGCTATTGGCAAATGTTTATCACAATGAAAATACATTGAAGTTGCTTTCTAAGGGCTGGAATAGACTTGCTGCTAACAACGCCCCCCTAGAGGTCAAATGTCACCAAACTATTTGGGCATCTTTAGGATAGGGTCATACGACGATGAGCCAAGTTTGGTTTGGACATATGAAGGCCTTGCAGAGATATGAGATCACTTCCTGTTGGAAGTCCCCCTGAAAGTTAAAGGTCCCCAAATTGTTTGGATGTCCCCATGACGATGTCATGGGTCTATGTACCAAGTTTGGTTGGGAAATATCAAAGGGCTGCTGAGAAATTGGCTTTCTTCCTGTTTTTCGGCTTCATGGTCGAATTTGATTGGCTGTCACGGCCAAACCATTTTAAGTTTGTGATAGGTGATGCATTTTTAAGGTTTTTCAGATAAACCAAGATTGCGGAAAATACATCATGGCGGAAAACGACGTTGAACTCTGCTTGGCCCATGGATTCCAATAATACATTGTTTGTGAATATAAGATGTATAGGTCATTTTTAGGGCATAAGACCCGGGGGTATAATGATGCATCTGATTCTAGAGATTAATATTCTGAAAGAATTTTGTGTCCAGGTCAATCTGTTGAGGAGAAATAAGCCTATTCATGATTTTTTCCAATAGCGCCACCTTTGGGTGCAGTACCACAAATGGGTTTATGGGTAGTGGGGGTTATTGGTAACCAAACCTGAAAAAGGCCAAGCGGTTTCGACTTACGGTACAGGCTGCAGTATGACTCTTACAGAATTTGAGGGAAAAAAAGAACGCTGTAGAAACAATAGGGGACCAAACAGCTCCACTGCTCGGACCCCTAATAATAGGAAAACGTAGAACAACAATGGTTGTCTCGCAGCTTTGCTGCTTGACCCCCAATAATAATAATATATGTGTTGTTCTTGGTGACGTTTATCTCTTCTACTTTGAATGGTTTGCATTCACCTACTAAAAGGCTACATATTAGACAGCACTGTACATCGTTTGGGCATGCTACTTTCCATTAACCAGAGAACCATTTCTCGCTTGCTACCTCCACTAATAAAAAGAAAGCAAGTTAAAAACCACGGTGGGGGTCATGATTACAACAGTTTCCGCACACTACACGTCACGTCTTTGAGAGATGCATCGCTGTATTCTTACTCGTCGTCATTCTCATGAGAAGTCTGAAGCTATGTAATGTCCGGTGCAAAGCCTGTGAGGATTGGATAATATCATCATGGTGGAGAAGGAAGCCCCTTCCTGGCAGACAGGCCCTCAGGAAGCTAGATGTCGCAGGGTGTGAAGCATCAAGATACACTTGTGTTTTTTTTAGCCCGTAGTGTTCACACTGAAACACACACATCTAACGTGTGTATCTAAGTGTGAAACACACACATGCGGAACACAAGCCTGCAAATAATGCGTCCCCTCCCTTAACGAGATCCCAATGTTATATTTTCTCTCTCGCTCTCCCAGCAGGTTAGCTAGGAAAGTGAGAGTGGAAGAAATCTGACGGGGTCTCTCCATGGGGTAGCCAACCTCCATCATCTAGCCATCTCAATATCGGACCTCAATGGGAGGAACATCTAGATCATCAATAGTGCACACACACACACACACACACACACACACACACACACACACACACACACACACACACACACACACACACACACACACACACACACACACACACACACACACACACACACACACGTACACACACACACACACACCTGGCACCTCTTGATGAATCTCCAGCTCTTACACAACAGAACTGCACTTCCAACACAACAGCAGCTAATCCTATAAAAACGAAATAGTTCCAGTGCATCATCTCCAGGGCCCAGGGCAGGGTGGACCCACCCTGCCCTGGGCCCTCTCTCAGGGTGGAGAGAGGCATAAGCCAGGGTGTGGTTTGGAGTTGGAACCACTAAGAGAATTTCCACCGCAGATGATGAGAGGGCATGTGGGATCAACCCTTGACACTCATTTGCACACGTGTACACACACCATACCCCCACATAGACACCTCATTTAATGGTGGGCCTACAAGATGGCAAATTATGGGGTAAAAAAAGATTGGAATGGGAGAAAGACCCCAAAGACATAGCAGATAAAGAATGTGAGAGGCATTCACAGATGAACCACAGGAATGGTTTCCAGAGGCAAAAAACCTAAAGCCTTCAAACCATGTTGCAAGCAAAATAAAACTGCCGTATATATCAAGGATTTCCCTGGTTCAAAAGTCTTCCCAGGGAGGGGACTTCTTGAGTAAAACGAAAGATAGTTACTAACTAAATACCCAATGGCCAGTAGTCTCCTCTAACCCTTGGGAAATCAAAGAAAACCCTCCACCACCACCACCACCACCACCACAACCAGCACCATGAGAAACGCGAGGATATGGCAAATGGCCTCCAATCTTCAATCGTCACATCCTTCCATGGACCACAGGCCCTATCTGGGTCCTTCGACCTCCGCGTTAAACCCCCTTGATGAGGGCTCCCCACGGGGCCAGGGTACGAAGGCTAGCGCTTAGCCAACAGCTTTTAAGAGCAGCTGCAACAGCCTACCAGAATATCTTACAAAAACACCCCAAAAAGCAAACAAAAAATAACGAAAAGGGGAGGAATGAGGGAAACTATCTCTCTTTCCCCAGGAGAGGAAAGACATTCCGAATTTGATGGAATGGTATGGGACAAACGGATGGCCAACTATGTCCCTGATTATTGAAACACTCCAGGCTTGCTCTGGTATGGCCTCATGTTTACAGCAAAAGGATGTGTTTTTGCTCGAGGATTTAAAAGTGACAAAACAATTGTCAAACAATTGGGAATATAACAGAGTGGTCTGGTACCAATTCGTTTTATGATCAGATTCAGTTGATACAACGACTCAATGTTGGCAACCACAAAATGAAGACATCTCTTTTAATAGCGGCTGGTCAAGGGGAAGACATAATGGCCGGGGTAATAAAGGATTGGTGTGTGTGTTGCTGTGCTTCCAAATGTGCTGTTGTAGCACCCAAACAAAGACATTGGTAATCACATATTACACCGATGATGATTGTGTCTTTTCACGTGCAAGGCTAGCTATGTCATGTAACATGCATGAAGGTTGTTATGATGATGATATTTAAATGTTGGAAAATGTTGGGAAGGCCAAAGAAATATGAAGAATGAATACAAACTGACGGCGTACAGATGAGAAGAGAGGAATCATTTGGAGACAGAGGAGTATAATGTCCCTGAGGCTTGATGGTTAGGTGAATTCTACCAATCCCTACCCGGAAGCTTTTGATTTACCAATACTCTGTTGGGATTAATTGAGTTCACTCAACAGACACAGTATAAACACCTATGTGTTGTGCAATGATGCATTTTCCTTACAGCGTTGTTCTTGTTTATCTCGTTCAGATAGAGTGTGGCTTGGAACAGGTAAGCGGTTCACAAACAAAAAGCCATTTGTGAGTCCCCCTTGTGAGACTCCAATTCGTGATGCCTGCTTTTGAGCTACGTTGACGCAGATGTGAGATAACACGTGGACTCACTGGACACAGCCAGAGCTAATCTAAAATCCATCATTCATTTTATTCGTCTAACTCGTATCACAAGGAGCCAATGGGTGATTGAACACCGAAACATGCCCTACGAATGTCTGGAAGAGATAAGCACTCAGTCGTGAAACACACCAGCGCAAACAAACAAACTGATGATGGAAAGACCATACCAACGAAGACGCCAGCCTCTCAGAAGGTCCCCGTCGGCGACTCTGACTCACTGTGGATGGAGTAAGATTTGAACATTGTGCAGTGAAGCAATATGGACAGGATGTGTTAATATTTGATTGTATACTTACTACCAACACTAATCTATTGTGACGGATGTGCTGTTGGGTGAAAGAACAGGTTATGAGCGAGTGAGTGAGTGAGCTAGTGAGCTAGTGAGCTAGTGAGTGAGTGAGTGAGTGAGTGAGTGAGTGAGTGAGTGAGTGAGTGAGTGAGTGAGTGAGTGCATACTGTGAAAGATAGAAAAAGCAACTTAAATCCAGCTGTGTGCCAATGCTAAGAAATGCTAACAGAACCAAAGGGCAGCCAGTTGTCCCCTTTGGTTATTGTATATCGTAAACTGAGGTATAAAGACAACTATATTATTTCCGGTGTACATTTTAAGGTAGCCTTTTAAACGTTTATAATAATATTTGCTGAGTAACATAGTTTCCTTACTAATTCAACACAACAAGGTTGATAATTACATCTTGATTAACTCAAAGCCAGAGGTGAATGATCGCTGGCTTTCATTGAACTCCTTTAGGTTGTCAGCATTTATTGAACGTAATCCCTAATCCGGAGATGATGAACTCCATCAACACAATCATCAATCAACACACGGACACACGGACACACACACACACACACACACACACACACACACACACACACACACACACACACACACACACACACACAGTGTGTAAAACCGAAGGGGCCCGTACAATAATGCGTTGGAAGATAATCCATTGATTTTAATCTTCAAAATAAACATGGACCACGCGCCATAGATCTGTGATTCTAATTAAGGTAATGTGTTTGTGTATTTATGATTGCATTGAGGCAGCATGTTGTTTTATGGTCAGTTCATACATTTCTACTTTGGCCTGAGTTATTCTTCATTTATCAATCAATAAAACACTCTCAGCCAAATTAAAAAATAAATGCCTGATTTCCCTAATGTGGTAGATGAAAGACATTGAACTTTTTGACAAGTTCTCTTATTATTAATTAGATTCAAATTATTCAAATAAACTTTAAAAATAACACTGATGAGAATTAAATTATTCAAGGGACTGATCACAACATGCAACAGAAATGGACTGATATATTGATTAATAAAGCAACAACTGATCCTGTTATTAACATTCAACAGAAGCCGAAGAACATCGTCTCACAAACCCTCGTGACGACCAACATTGGAACACTGACTAGGATGGTTTATGGTCTAATAAGTCTTTTGAGGCTGAAGCATCCAGAGGCCAGATGAGGCCCGCGTGCCGCAAACTGAATGAGACTGCTTTTATACATTGCCATTGTTTGGAGGAGTATAAATTTGATGCCTTTGCTTCCATTCAAATCCGATGGAGGCATTTTAAACTCTTTAAAAGAAAAATATGCTTCATCAGTTCTCGTCAGTTTCATATTGAAATGCAGCCTCGTCCTTAAGAGGAGGTACAGGCACACTCACTGGGTTTTGTCAACATGAGGTTCAGGAGTTCATGGTTATTGTGGTTTACAGCCATCAATATTCTCCTCCAGACGGTTTTTTAAGACAGACAAGTGATCGGGGAGTTCATGTCAAGCGTTTCCAATCTGCTGGGATGTTATTATAACGTACAGCTTTTCTCAAGTCGTTTTGGGGTTAGTAGTGTTTTTTCCTTTCATGATTGACACAAACGGTTAGCTTTGTTGTATTTCTTTCGATGGCAAGTGTCAATTAAAAAAATTCTTGACCATTTTAGAAAGAATTTGAACCATTTTTGCCTGCTTCTGGTAATCTCCAGTTTATGCTTTTTGAAAAGAGAGATATTTTGAAGAAGAATTACACAACCATTGTCCAATCAACCATTTTCTTATCCACAGCCTCTTCTCAACACGCTCCCTTCAGTGTAATCGCCCAAAAAACCAAAACCAAACCTGGGGTCAGCAGCAACAGGTCTACGTTGGGGCTCGTTGAACACAAAGCATGCCATAAATCTCCAACCTCTCTCACGAGGACCCCCTGTACTTAGACAGCTGCGTCTGTCTATCCCGCACGGACACACAAGAGCTAAAGCACATACACATAAACGGTATATTCATTCACACACTCGTGTGTGTGTGTCATACACACACACACCCACAGAATTTCTCCCACGGTGGATCTACACACACATACCAGAACCTCCCATCTGTCCTACTCAGAGACATATTGTCCATTACCGGCCCGCGCCTTGACTTCAGCTGTTGTGATTTTCCACTTGTATCCAATGGGCAATCCATCAAACAAATGGAAGGTAGCACTGAGAAATTGAGGCTAAAGGGTTGACGGGACCTGGGGAGAGAGAGTGGACTTAATGGCGTTTCATTCTGCCGCTGACACAGCAGATGGGAATGGCTGCTTGTTTTTTTTCGGGGAACAAGGAATTGCAGCGGCGTTTTGGAAGGCAGTTGGTGCGTCGAGTTATGTCGAGTTGTGCCGTTGTGAGGAAGCGGATAAGCACGCCGCAGGATGTGATCGGTTAGCCTGTCTTCGCCCGGATCTCCGCAGAGCATTTGCTAGTCAATCACACACCGCTACGGGGCCCAGCACATGTGTTTGCAGTGCTTGGAGGGTGGGGAGATCGACTTGAGTATAAATTGTCTACGGGAGTATCTAAAGAAAGAGGAATACTGCCTGAAGCCTAACAATGATGATGAACTAATTACACAAATTATATATGGAATGAATGAAATGTATAAGAGATGGAGAGATACAGAGAAAGAGAATGAGATTATTGCCATATTCCCCTCCTCCCCTAGCAGCCATCTGTGGATCTGGTTAGCCCCAAACCACGTCTAAACTACTGCAGAGAAAATTTGAGTTCAAAGAGGAACAATGACTCAACAAAACCAGTTTAGCTGTCCATTCAAGATATGTGGCGCATCGCAGCAGTCACTGGGGTCACGGGGCTTCTATATGACACACATCCGTGTGTCACACATCTGTGTGTCACACATCTGTGTGTCACACGTGTGTATCTCCATGGCTACACTTGAACGTCCTAAAACGTCCTTGTATTTGTGAATCCCAACAGTCAATAACAATAAGTAGGATGGTTGGATGTTTGAGTGAAAGCCCAAACACCGGGTGAGATTACTACCTTATCTGGATCTGACGGTGTGTTTATGTTCTGTAAACACTGCGTCGCCCGCGGCAACGAACAGCCTTTAGAAAAACAGGCAGTTTGTTCCCGACTAGGATGGGTAATCAATTATTTCTTATTAGGCCTATAATTTGAGGTTTGAGGTTAAAACGTCTGCGGCTCCCTCCTGTCATACACCATTCTCAGTGAGATAAGGACTTTACAACATGTGTTTTTCCGTGTGTGTGCTGAAATAACACATTCCTTAAAGCACTTCCCCTAACATACACCACAGACGCATAACTGTGCCAAATCATGGCATACAATCACATCTGTTCTTTGTGGTCGTGGTGGTTGTGTGCCTGTGTGTATATCTGTGTGTGTGTGTATGTATATCTGTGTGTGTGTGTGTGTGTGTGTGTGTGTGTGTGTGTGTGTGTGTGTGTGTGTGTGTGTGTGTGTGTGTGTGTGTGTGTGTGTGTGTGTGTGTGTGTGTGTGTGTGTGTGTGTGTGTGTGTGTGTGTGTGTGTAAAATGTGTAAGCTCACACCCTCAGAAACAAAAAAATTCCACAGCCCCAATGTGGTGGCTCTGGCCTTATGGCTGGTTGTGCAATAAAGACCATGGAGCCGGTTCATCCAGGCAAGCCTAAATGTGTGGCTGGCAACACAAATTAGTGCAGTCAAGTATGCCGGGGTCACAGAGATGCCTCTGACAGGGTATCTACTGTAGTTCATTGGCTGGTCTATCAATCGGTTGGTCTATTCAGCGGTTGGTATCAATAGGTTGGTCTATTCTGTGCTTGGTCTGGTCATTGGTTGGTCTATTCTGTGCTTGGTCTGTTCACTGGTTGGTCTATTCTGTGGCTTGTCTATTGATTGGTTGGTCTATTCTGTGCTTGGTCTGGTCACTGGTTGGTCTATTCTGTGCTTGGTCTGGTCACTGGTTGGTCTGGTCACTGGTTGGTCTATTCTGTGCTTGGTCTGGTCACTGGTTGGTTCTGGTTCACTGGTGGTTGTCTATTCTGTGCTGCTCTGGTCCTGGTGGTCACTGGTCTGTTGGTCTATTCTGTGCTTGGTCTGGTCACTGGTTGGGTCTATTCACTGTGGTCTATTCGTCGCTGGTCGGCATTGGTTGGTCTATTTCTTGTGGCTTGTCTATTGATATTGGTTGGTCTATTCTGTGCTTGGTCTGGTCACTGGTTGGTCTATTCTGTGCTTGGTCTGGTCATTGGTTGGTCTATTCTGTGGCTTGTCTATTGATTGGTTGGTCTATTCTGTGCTTGGTCTGGTCACTGGTTGGTCTACTCTGTGCTTGGTCTGGTCACTGGTTGGTCTACTCTGTGCTTGGTCTGGTCACTGGTTGGTCTATTCTGTGCTTGGTCTGGTCACTGGTTGGTCTATTCTGTGCTTGGTCTGGTCACTGGTTGGTCTATTCTGTGGCTTGTCTATTGATTGGTTGGTCTATTCTGTGGCTTGTCTATTGATTGGTTGGTCTATTCTGTGCTTGGTCTGGTCACTGGTTGGTCTATTCTGTGCTTGGTCTGGTCACTGGTTGGTCTATTCTGTGCTTGGTCTGGTCACTGGTTGGTCTATTCATCGTGGATCTATCCATCGGCTGGTCCATGCATTAGGGGAAAAAAGATTAATAGGAGAATCTGGATTATTTCCCTCCGCAACAATTAAAAAATCGATGTATTGTTAACTGTGTGGAACCTAAATAATGGTACAATAGAGGACGCTATAATGTATTCGCTTACAGTCAATTTGCATAAACAATGTTTTATCTTGTTTGGCTACATTCATATACAGTATGGTATGGATGGACCTGTAGAGGCCACATCCCAACACTAAATGTAAAATCGCACACATGTTTTTTGATACTGTAACGCTATTTACAAAAATCGCAATAGATCGCAACGTCACTCAAAGAATTTTGTAATATCCTATTGTGAGCTCCCTGCCAATTTCTGTCCCTATTATTCAAGAGGAGTTGGGGGGTTCACAAAGTTCACAGAAACTGCACCCATGTGGATGACCTAAATTACTTAATTGGGATTACTTTTGGGATTCTATGTCCCATGTAGTATGTGAAGACCCACATCGATCTGAGAGTTACTTGATTAACAGGGTGATACATAATCAAGGGGATATTTAAACGGAGGAGTTGGGATTAAATGGTCGATATTACTCACTGTGCTGCTGACTTTTGAAGGGGATCAGGTCCCAGAGAAAAGGGTCCTGAGAACCGATCATCTGGACTTCAGAGTACAGAAACAAGTTTGGAAAGTGATTGGGATCCCCACAAAACACTTAACACAGTGAACTAAAATAAATACATCCTGTGTAAACCCAAGACTCCAAAAGCAGCCAAGAAACCGCCAAAGGCCTTTGTCTGAATACCTGTGAGCAGCAACAGGCCCTGACAGGATGACAGTCTCATTAAGCCATTGTTCATCCACGCCAGGAAACGAGGATTCACTAAAAAGATCAAATGACCCTCTAGATATAGTTCCCATTCTCCCTTAAACCCCCAAACCTATTTTGTGCTCTGCGTTTGAATATTTGAAAAGTGAGAACTTGATAACAATGGGGACATAATGCTGCACTTTATATGTATATATACTGTATCTTACCGTAAGATGAGGTACGTATATTTGCGTTATGGAATGTTGAAATTCTCCTGACAGCAATAAATAAATGAACAAAATCTTGTATACGTATGTGTCTAGTATATACCTCCCTACCTGGGCGCGATCTACTCGTGAACTGACCACAGTTCACAAGGGTGGCCAGAAATATTGCCAAAGTTAGCAAGCTTGTCATGTGTTTTGGGGCGTTGGGTTTTTGGAGCCAGAACTGAATGGGTGGGACATTTTTGCTCCGATACTTTCAAAATCTAGCTTACTCTGGATTTTGCTCTAAATGCCTCCCCTAGCTTTAAGCATGATTAGTCTGCTAACCCCTGACATACCTTCATGCAATATGTGGAGCATTCACACGTCCTCAAATACAGACGCCCCCCATGTTTTCGAATTTACATAAATGTGTATTCCTGGAGGACAATTGAAAGCCTTTAACGTCAAGGATCAGAGCCTGATAACTGATGGATAAAGCTCTAAATCTGGAAAGCCAAAGCAAATAGTACATGAGCAAGAAGAACATTAATATTCCACGCAGACCCGGAACCAGGCTGTCCTACTGACCACCGGCTTACTAAAGCACTTTGACCTTCAAAACCAATCCGTATCCTAAATCCTTCATCTCTGTTTTGACATCCACCTCGACGTCATCAACATGACACACACACAGATGGAAGTGGTATTGGTGTGAGGCTGGCTGTTAGTGTGTAAGCGTTTACAGGGTGTGTAGGCTCTCCAGTTGATTTAATTACGGGGCGTGTGATTGGTCACTGAGAAACGAGAGGAAAATAATCCTACTACAGATATGGCTCTGCGCAGAAGGCCTTCTGGCAGTCCACGTGTGTGCACTAAAAACACACTGAGGATTCAGAGGGGGGAGGTCCACGTGTGCCGCGGAGGACACGGTCTCGTCCACGTCAGAGAGAACATCTAACGCGTCGCGGGGTCAGTTGGACTGACCTCGCCGGTTTGGTGCACATCGCCCACGAAGCACAGATGGCCAGATAAAAGGATAAAGTATATTCATACACACGCCCCCGTTCACACTAAAAATCACACATACTCGCATATTGTTAGGTCAATAGAAGAGGTGGGATTCCTCATCCATCTGGACCATCATTCCTACAGTTTAAAACAGAGGATTATTAAACAGTACAAATCAATACATGAGATGGTCAGGTAAAACAATGATGTGCAACTGTGCGCAGAAACCTCTGCATAATCTAGATATCCATAGAGAGTAGCACCAGTTTTATTACTGCCTGAATGTCCCATGCAGAAAAGATATCATAGAGAAAATAATGAAAATGTATTAACCCAGCATTTTCTGACACACACACACACACACACACACACACACACACACACACACACACACACACACACACACACACACACACACACACACACCCACACACACACACACACACACACCTTGTGCGTTGGTCTGACACCTAAGAGGTGTAAAGAGGCATAACCGACCTAAAGAAGGACCTTGGTTAGAAGAACCACGGAGGTGTTGACCACAGCTCCATGTAATGTCCTTGACTCACTGTCACGGTTGTTAACAACAATTATTTTCAATGTCAACAACATAAAATGTTGGCCTACATTGAAATAAGCAGGCCTACAAGATGTAGACAATTAAGATACCGTAAGATGATAAGATGAATATGGCTGGAAAAGATTATCCACATTCCCCCTAGGACAACTGGACTGGAACAACCCATACTCAGAAATGTCCTATGCACTCACAGTATTTGAAGATACTTTAGATTAAACCGTCCACCAAACCAATATATTACAATAGCATCGACCTAGCATTGAGCTAGCATTGAGCTAGCATTGACCTAGCATTGAGCTAGCATTGAGCTAGCATTGACCTAGCATTGCCCATTCTGGAAACTCATTTCTCAAATGGTCTGATCCCAATATGATTATAGGTAAGAGTGGAGACCCAACCGGTGGTAGTAAGGTCTTAAACTGACATAGGAGGGAATGGCGATGTTGTCCGATGTACCAAGAGGCTAATCTGCTCTGCCTTTCTGATAGATCCATTTAAATTGGAACTGATAAGAGCAATGACGACTCTGTAGACATGTCCCTAGATGGAGAAAAAGAGAATAATGTTTATCTAGGTTGTGTATAATACAGCTAAGAGGCGGCAGTTCCAGCATATCTCCTTGTTATAAAGACAGGAAATGCATAAAGGAGATTGCTTTCAAACCTCTTTCCCCATTCTAGAAAACATAATTTGAGTGGCCTTTAGTGATATTAAAACCATACATTTTCAGTACAAATATTGTCCTTATGTTTAATTGTTAGTGTTTGTAAAAACATACCCTTGAAGGTCATTTAAGCGTCAAACTGTAGGAAAAAATATTCCGAAAAGACACATTGTCCTGTCAAGCAACATTTAGGCATTATATTAATCACAAGTGCTGAACATCAGCCCCAGAGAACAAATGATATACTTAGCATGTCTTTACTGAACTCTTCGAGGCATAGTTTGACCATTCTAGGCCGTCCTGTGCTCGGTAAATATACAATGTTACCATCCACAGGCAAACACCAAGCAGCAGCACACCGCCACATTCACCTGCTAGCAGTGTGTGTGTGTGTGTGTGTTTGTGTTTGTGTGTCCAGGGGTTCGTGCGTGCATGCGTGTGAGTGTATGCGTGCATGCGCGTGGAGCTCATTCCCGAAGCCTTCAATGAGACACAAGAGCATAGAGAGGGAGAGGCGCAGTTGCCATGACAGCCAAAGAAAATGACAGTGACGACAATGATTTTTTTTCCCCCCCTTTTCCAATTATAACTTGCTGCCTGAAGCCCAGAGGCAGCCGACCAATAGGAGCTCATTAACTCAGGCCAATGGGGAAGAGGGACTTACAGGTGCTGATGCAGGAGGTATACTGCCTAACATTGGACTCAGACAGTTATTTTCTATTGTTAGAAACCGGGGTGCTGCCAGACATTCACAAGATGAAGAATCAGACTATTATAGGTCTTAAACATCTCATATATATTTATAGAATTACTTTGGAGAGACTCTCCCTCCTATAAAACATTAAAGGCAGACACTGAAAAAAGGAGACCACTTCCTCTTTGTTTTGGGGTTTAATTTACGTAGAATGAATTAGACAAATATCCCGGTGGCTATTCCAATGAAGCTATTTACACACCAGTCTGATGAGAGACCACCATCTTACCCAGGTCCGGTATTCAGAATGTGGTTTACGTGAATATTGAGACTGCAATGTGCGTCATTCTGTATTGTACAATCAGAGAGCCATTGGGGTGGATTTAGCCATCGCTAACAGATCCAATCCACAGTCGTCTCTCTCCTCTTTCACCTCTCCCTAACCAAGGTGTTAAGTGACCACTGGTAAGCTTGGCAACCGTCCGAACCGGCTCCTATCAGAAAGATCATGAATTAAATACAGGAAGGGGATGTCAGAACACAAAATAAACGCAAAATTGAAGCTAGTATATGAATCGTAAACGTTAAAAATCTGGTGATAACATTAACCAAGGGATGATAATGGATGTGAAGGTTATGATAAATTTAGTTAGCTGCTGATGAATACAAAATGGTTTGAAAGAGAATGCACAGAAGTCCAGAGTATCTGCCTTTTGTCTTGATTAGAAACATCAAGTCTTAAGGGCTGGTATCAGCACAACACTTGTAAGTAGCCTACTGTGTGCATATGCAGTCTAAATGTGTATGGTTAAAGTATGTAAGATATGCAGCACTATACGTATTGATGTGACAGTGTTTATTATAATCTTATCCTGTCAAGTCTTGTTAAACCATGTGCAACATTGGAGATGTTTATGTACATTCTCAAGGATAGTAAACGTGTTCTTTGTCTGTCTGACAGAGACAGACAGACAGACAAGGATTATCAGCGTGATCAGTAAACCCCAGCTGTAGGCTACCAACACAGTCATATAGCTTGTGATTTCAACACATTCTACATGCTGCAGACGTTGTGTTGGAGTTTACACAGAGCCCCAAAGCCTTTGCCAGAGAAACCGGGCCACATTCACACATTATTCTCTGTCTGGTTGCAGAAACAGGGCAACAGTAACAGAATAGGTCTCCGTCATTTATTTTTATAATCTGTATCAGAATATGAGTTTATTCAAGTCAATTTTTGGATTTGAATATTTCATACACACAATAATTCTATAGAAGGGTGAACTGTAACAAGCATACATCTAGCAGAATAAGCTGGTATTTTATTTTAATACACAAACAACGATGGCGCAACTTAACACGTTTAGAGCCAAATGACAAGTTAATATAAAAAATGTGTCTGCGCGTCAAATCACTATCGCATGTTACAAAATGATGATGGTATGCACAGTGCTACCCGACGTTATTCTAGTTTAATCAAAGATTATACAGCATAGATTAGAATACATCTATTCTTGTCTGCGTCCTAAACTGCTGTGATGGGTACTAGCCGCCCTGTGTTCCGGTGCAACTCATTTAAAAACTAAAAAACTGGTGGAACAAGATTGGGAGGATGGGTGGCCCTGACTATACTGAGCAGCCCTCTGTCTATGTACTACAGAAGACACACACACCCTCTCTATGCAAGTCCTTGCCAGTGTGTGTGTGTGTGTGTGTGTGTGTGTGTGTGTGTGTGTGTGTGTGTGTGTGTGTGTGTGTGTGTGTGTGTGTGTGTGTGTGTGTGTGTGTGTGTGTGTGTGTGTGTGTGTTGCAATGTGAAACTGAAAACACATTTTCCAACTTGGGAAATGTCTTTAATCCATTCCTTTAACTGTGAATCCTTATTTCCTTAAAGAAAGGAGTGATTCACCTGTGTGACCTGGTTCACCCATTCATTCATTCAGTCATTCATTCAGTCCTACCAGGGCCGGTGCCTGCCTGTTCCTCCTACACAATAGTATACTTACTAACACGGACGCTTATCCCTGCGTGTGATTCAACTAGAGAGAGCCTTTAATCTGAAGGTAATTAGAGGGAGTTCTGAAAACATGTTTGTATCAATGTCTCTTCTCCATGAAATGAAGGCAGGGACCAGCCCAGGACCAAAGCATAGACCGTATTATGCACCTAAATGTGAAATGTTCAGCTCGTTTAGAATATGTAGGTACATCTGAACTCACTGAGGCAGGGGAATGGGAGGCTGCATGGCTTTGGAAGGGGAAGTCTTGTCTCCAGTGATGTTAGCCCCGTCTTAATACTTGCACTGCATAAAACCTGTACCTTATAGTGAAGCTTAAAAAGAAAAATACAATCGAGGGAAACTTAAATAATTCAGCTAAATCATTATGTCTGAGCTACAGAATTGGCCAAAAGACTAAGGGTACAGGACTGCTAATACTATCTATGCATCTACTTTTTTTTTAAATATCAGGTAGGAATCTTGCTGAACGCTGCCTATAGGGAGACTGCCAACGTTGGGGTTTGAACCTACAACCTTTGGCCCATGACTGATCTCAGACATTTGAAAGACAGGACCACAGAAGAGTCAAATGTCAATGGTTTCACTGGTTTCTTAAGGTAACGATGAATACTGAATATCTCCACCATGGGAAGCAGCACAGACGCAAGGAGATCCAAGAACCGATCGTTCGCTCTCCACGCCTCTCTCCACAACTTATTTGCAGAGCAAGTGTGTGGACACATTTAAGGATAACGAATTGAGTCTGGAAGGAAATCCGTGGTGGGGTGGAAATATTGAGAAAGTGAGGAAGTGCGAATGTGTGTCTTGTCAGCAACGGTTAATGCGTTCACTGAGTATGTGTGAAAGCACATGTGTTGAAGGTTAGACACATTGACATAGGCCTACGACCTAGACGAAAAATAAGACCCATTTCGACAGACAAAAAAGGGAAGATCTCCCAAAAAAATACAACTTACAGATCAGGTCATTTGCCCATCAGGTGGGCTTTTCTGACCTCGATCTGATCAAATCTCTCTGCCCTATTCTCCTTCAGTCCATCGCGTCCAGGCGGGAGCGGTGCCAGACTGGCACGTGGGCAGACTGAGGGGCATCTGGAGCAGTGCCCGGGATATGGGTCTCCCGCACGGGATACGAGCCCTGTGCCCGGGATACGAGCCTGGTCCCCGAGGAGGAGAGCCTTGCAGACCCGGGCTGCTGATTCTACAAGGGCATCTCCAACTCCTCATCGTCCACTTACATAGGCTATTTTTATTTCCGCTCAACCTGTAGGCCGCCAATATTTTTAGAAGACGTCCCTTCAAAGACAGATTCACAACAGGTCCTCATAGACGCATAGCGTTACGCGTAGGTCTAGGACGATTTTATTTGTGCACATGGTGTGCACGGACATTATCTCAAGATTAAACCAAAAGAAAAGGATAGATAAAAAAGAAATTTGATTTTCGATTTTATGAACCTATGTCCGTTTCTCTCATTGATGCACCATCCTCGTAGCGAAGCCTAACACAATTTCAGCTGCTACCGCGTGTTAGATCAAATAATGAACAGAATGAAAAAAATATGAACACATGAATAAGCACATTGACAACGATATAGGCTAATACAAGATCATTGGTGGCTGCAAAATGAATGAAAATTTTAAATAGTGAAAAAAAATCTCTGTCTTTCACACATGAGCAACGACCCCCATCGCATATCAGAAGTCGAGGCGCTTTAAGTCAACATTGTACATCCTTTTTAAGGGACTGATGAAAAATCCCATCTGGCCGGGAAAATAAACCCTGCGTTAAAAGAAGGTGTGCCATTTTCCCCGCACATAGCTGTGATGTGTCTGACAGCTGGAACCCTACCTGAATCGAGGGGAGTCCTTAATACATTCTTCAAAGTCCACCGTCATATTTGCGTTGTATATGTTTTTATTCCTCCTTCAGTGGGTCAATGGCATTGCCCGCGGCGGTTGTCACTTGCTCGGGCAAAATAAATGCGACTGGTATTCCCTTGCGCCCGATGGTCGTGGACACGCTGTGAAACAGAATGCAGGCTCAATGCATGGCAGATTACTACTACAGCACTGCCGCTGCCTGCCGCCACCAACTGTTGCCAGATTGGGCCAGATTGGGGGAGGAAATATGGCCCAATCTGGCAACGCTGACGCCACCGCTGCCGAGAAGAGACGTAACTTCACCACAGAGCGCACGAGCAATGCCTGGAACGGGATCCTTTAAATTAGCGTTATGAGCGAGAGAGGCGGAACTTTCAGGAACATAGGTCTGCGGCAGGATATGGCAGGATTTCTGGTTGGAAGGATATCCGTTACCGTTCCATGTTTTGGATATTGCTTTGTCACTTTCTTTGCCAAAAATTCGATATTTTTTCTTTATGTCCTGTTTTGTTTTTTTCCTTTTTTTAAAAAAATTATATTTCTCGCTCGTACTGTAAATTGGCTTACCTAGCACATAGAAAAGTAAGAGACCGGATATTGCGTTGCAGTGGGCCGGGATAACGCTACGATTCCGTCTACAACTACTCAGTCGGAGCGGAAGGAATCAAGCGATATTCAAATATACACTCTGGCAAACACTTAATCTATCTCAACATTTTAAATTATCGTTAAAAAAAAAGATTTATGATATGTATATTTTGTTTCGAATGGTTATCGTTCTGTGCATAATTTGTCAGTAGCCTATATATGTTTTTAAGAAAATGCGCATTGAATTGATCAGAGAACCCAAAAACCAGTTTCCATGTAAAATATGTTACATTTGGTTACATATACCAGAAATAATTCATTTGCTTGTTTACAACACGGACACACCCCTCTTTGAATCATCGTGACGAAATCATTGAAAGACCCGTCCCCTCCTTATTTGAAAAAATCTTTGCGGTAAAGTCAAATAAAATATTGTATCACAAGATGTGGGATAGACGTGCATTCAAATCAACATATCAGGATAGTGAACGTGAGAGAGAAAACTGTGCCTGTGCAAAATACTTTTATGCAGGCACATGTTCGCCAGGTCAGACGGCAGTCCAACTCCGTATTGTCAAATAAAACAGGGGTGACATGAAGCGCCAGCCTCGATGCGGACACACCAAGGTCACGTTCTCAGTCATTACGGACGTCGTCAACATCGCCGACCGATGTAATAGTTTTCATTCTGCGCGCATTATCTCTGCAATAATCAGCAGCGTGTTCTATCGGATTGGAGGATCCGAACACGTGGAGCCAAGATCGCTGCAATAACAATCCCCCCCCTGGTCGCCTCTCATGCCCTTTTCATCATCAAAGCAATTTAATATGTAACCAAAGTTATTATCACAAAGCTTTTTTGAGGAACCATGCAAACGAACGTACGGTTCAGGAAATTCGGGACGCCATGCACAACTGCGCACGCTATCTGATATTTTTCCAATACATTGGAACAAAATATAGGTAAACTTCTTGTACACTTTCAGTGAATAGCGTGCATATTACTCTGAATACAATTTTAAAGCCTATGGTATACCCATCTCCCAACAGCGGTGTAGTGAGGTCTCCCCCACATCAGCAGCAAAAGAAAGGGGTTCAGAACCATATAGAGGTGAGTTTACTTGGTCGGAGGCTAAAGACGCCCATGTAGACACTGTTATAGCTACTTTTATCTCAATAAAACTTGCAATGGAGAAAAGACATGCCGTTCTATTGTGATTGTAATGAAAGTGTTGAGTGTGGTGTTGTGATGATTAAAGGTGTTCTTTCCCTATCACACATAGCGGCTGTCAAATTGGCTGCATTCACATTCCATAATGTGTTGTCGATGATTCATCTTTTCCTCAAAAATGTCCCATCTAGGATAAATAAAGCACCATCTTATCTTTTAACAGTGCTCTAGTTGTCCCTAATTTACCATCTTCTCCCTCTTCCTCCCTTCGTGCCATTGGCCTTTCTTGGCAGGATGCGGTGAGGCGGTTGAAACCAGTCAACCCAGTGTCTCTGTCCGTCTCCAGCAGGACCGACAGCGGTGTGCACGCCCTCTCTAACTCCGCCCATTTGGACCTCCAGCGCAGCAATGATAAACCGCCGTTTACTGACGACGTGCTCCTCGAAGCCCTCAACTTCCACCTGCTGTCGGAGGAGATCAGGTGAGTCCTAGTAGAGGCTTCCTTCCTTCCTTCCTTCCTTCAACTTCCTCATTCACTACACATGAGAAGAGCGACGTGGGATAGGAACGGCTGCATTAATAGGCGCCGTTGATAACCTCACAACCCTCTTTTAAACCTGTGTACCAAATAAATAAAAGCAAAAAGATAATTCCAAAATTGTGCATTTCTGGTTTATATATATATTTATAAATTTTTATATTCAGATGAATACAAGTTTGCGAAACATGTTTCTAGGTGATCACATTAGCAGCCTCACATTAGGAAGCATAGTATCAATTCTTTATTAAGTGCTAACGTGTTATTTGAATCGCCCATATAACCGACTTAATGTCAAACATAAAAATGGAAACGATTCCTAGTAAGTATCGCCTTTTTAGCGCCTGTCTGTGGAGTAAATAAGGAGTGGAGGAGGAAGTAGGTTTTATGAGCCGATGGAGAGAGGGTGAGGGTGAGATCTGTAGCCTCATATGGAGAATGAAAAGAAGAAAGCAGAGAAACCAAATAGATGGGCATTAGTCTGAATCACACGCTGCTGGTTACCTGAACCCTGAATGGGGCTTACAAGGAGTGTGAAAGCTACTGTATATGCCAATGAACAAATGTTACCTTACAGAATAAGTCAATCACTACCACGGCCTCAATTTACTTTCTTGTTGTTTTGTTACTTGTTGTTGTACCAAATTGGGTCATTTAAAAAAGATGAGATTTCATGAAAGGCATAGTCACGGATTTGGTTTATAGTTCAGTTTCTAAAATCTGAAACAAAGAGCATTTTCCCAGAAGAATAAAAGCGAAAAATTAGCAATTTGCAAAAATTAGCAATTTGCAAAAATTAGCAATTTGCAAAAATAGTGCTGAGCCACACAATGTCTTAGTTGTCGTCTATGAACCACTGCATGGTCAGTAACGCTCACTGATCATGTAGTTCAGAAGCTCCCCAGTTGAGCTGCTGGAGAACACACATTAACAGGCTGATCGTCACCTATAGGGCAGCATCCACCCACCAGCACCACCCAGCACCATCAGCCAACCTAATTTGACCGTAAAGTAACAGCCGGACATCAAAAGATAAGGTTCATACACAATAAATAATATATGTATTATTTTAAACTGTAATAATGGTAAATAAATGTGGAATTTCCCTTGAGGAATTTGAATTTGAACTGATGTCCCTCTGGATGATTCCAAGTTACGTAACTTAGTTTGTGAGTGGTGCAGTCTGCCTCCGCATGTGGGCCTGGGGCGGAAGTGGCCCATATTTGGTCAGGCCCCATATTTGGTCAGGCCCCATATTTGGTCAGGCCCCATATTTGGTCAGGCCCCATATTTGGTCAGGCCCCATATTTGGTCAGGCCCCATATTTGGTCGGGCCCCACTAGAAAGTGTTGGTTTCCTTTTGTGATGCTAACCGTCATAACGTAAGCTGCTACATGATACTGCTGCCATGTTGACATTTAGGACAATTAACAGCACGTTGGCTTTCATGCTGGCATTTACGCAGTCATAGCGTGACAATTAAGGGACGGAACGATATCTGAGAAGATGAATGCATAATTTATATTGAGAGTAATAATTTATTGAGAATTGGAAATGATTGTTATAACATGTTAAAAAAATAAGCAATTATCTACAACAGATCCTGGAAAATTTCCTAAATGCTAAAAACGGAGCCTGCTGTATTAACCTTTGGTGCTCTATGGTCACGGGTTCATGGGGTGTAAGCTGAATTCACAGTGCCCCCCCCCACGGCCCGCATGTCGTGTGAGAAGTAATTTGCATCAGTACTTCAAATTTGTAACATGCCTTGGGATGAAATACGTTGACCAACGTAGTTGACCAAAATGCCCTGAGCTGAATCGTTCTATCCTCAGGGTACCCAGCTCAGCGCGTGCCCTCTGACTTCCACGCCCGTTACCGCGCCCAGTCCCGGACCTACGTCTACCGGATAGCCCTGGGCACCCCCCACCACACACAGCTCCCCCTGACCGACCACAGCTTGTGCTGGGGTCTGCGCAATACGTGAGTGTACCCCCTGATCTCGTCAGCCCCGCGTCCACACATTTACCTGTGATTACATGAATGAGGCTTTGGACAATGTACAGAGGGTGAATCCAAAAGACGGAGACCTCCTCCTCCACACAGCAGCCAGCGGATATCACAGTTTGGCATTTTGAAGCGTTATTCCAAAAAAACTTGTATTTTAACCAATTTAAACGTTTCAGAAATGAAATGTCTTCGCCACTATTAGGCTGCATTGTTTGGGGGTGCATCGATTTGTTCGTTTTGTACTGGCGCCGAGGAAAGCATTACCTCACATCCACAGGGTCAATGGTTGCAGTCTTGAGCCCTGCATGTAATCCTTTGACCCAATCGACCAATAGCACAGAGCAGAATCATTGATTTGTTATGCTGCAGCTTTTCAATACAAAACCTGCACATGTATTTTAGAAGGGGAATGTGTGGCCTTTCACGTTGCGCTCTATATACAGGTTTTTTTTCAGGCCTAGGTTGTTGGCAGAGTGCGGCTTCTGTCTGACGCTCTTTTCGCGTCACGGAGGTACATGCTTTTTTCCCATCCTTCGTTATCCTTCCTTCAGCTGAGAGAGATGCTGTGAGAGGGAGATAGGGTGCGTGGATGCCTTCATTACAATTGGGGGGAAAAAAAAAGAGCTTAGAATGGACAACAAGGTGCACACACACGTGCACACACAATGCTATGTGGTGCACACACATATGCACGCACAATGCAATGTGGTGCGCACACACATGCACACACAATGCTATGTGGTGCACACACACATGAACACATAATGCTATGTTGTGCACACACATATGCACACACAACGCTATGTGGTGTGCACACTCTTGTGATGCGAACTCACCAGAATGGAACAAATGAACAATGACGCGTTAAAGATGTGCACGTGCCATGCGAGCGTGCGACAGCCCACACAGAGTTGGAACTGTATCCACGTGGAGTGCTGACTCGTGCAGGCGCTCACGCATAGTGCTTCATCATACGTAGCGTTTGGGCCCAGCAGGAGACCAGGGGGAGTGACGTACTGCTTTTTGTTCTTCTGCCTGCCTCACTTTTTTTTTTAGGAGAAACTAGGGCAAGATTAGCTGCAGGCTTATGCAGAACAACACCCACCCACACGTTTTATGGTTTTTTGCCTCTTGCTTCTCTGCTCCCCTTCTTCCATTTAACTCCCATCGTTTGTTTCTCCAATCTGGATGGTTTAATCCTTTTATTCCGTCGTCTGTTTCATTCGTTTTCATAGTTGGTTTGCAAGACATCGTTGAATTTACAAACCACACTCTCTTCTTTTAAGTCCTCTTCAGTATTCCACCCTCTCCGAGCCAAAAAAAGTAGTTTCACTTAACTTTGTTTTATTGATCGCAAAACTTAATGCAAGAAGTTTATCGATTTTATTTCTCGAAGCTTGAGCCCATCCAATATGGTATAATAAAACACTGTACAACTTTTTATGGTAAACCTTTAAATACAGCACGGCTTGTTTGAGATGTGGAACAACACACCAGACCCTGCCCTATGTCTATCAACCGGGCAATGTCTATCACCTTTCAAGCCTTTGCTAGAAGCTGTGAGAGCTGCAGGCTACTGTAAAGAGCTTAAGAGACACTTTGTTTGTTTCACGCGGGTCTCCCTCGTGTTCGCTCTCTCTGGTCACTCACCCTAAAGAAAAAACAGGCCTTGGAATAAGAATATGAAGGTATTGAAGTAACATGCTCCCCTGAACATAACGCTGCTGAACACATAATGGGCAGAATCACTTTAACTCGCCCCTTGTTAGCCCTTTTCATACTGTAGTTAATAGTTCATATCCAGAAGTTGACATGACTTACACTGCCAATCACATCAACACCGTTCGGTTCCAAAGAAATGCTTTCCAGACTTTTGATAACCACAAAATATGGTTTGTTTACTGTCTAGCTTTCGAAAAAATACTGTCAAGACCTGATGTCCCCGCGTTATGTCCATCAGGGAGTTGAACGTGGAGGCCATGAACGAGGCCGCCTCCATGCTGGTGGGGACGCACGACTTCAGTACCTTCAGGGCGGTGAACTCCGACATGCCCTTTAAAAGCCCCGTCAAGACCCTGGACCTCGCCCACATTGCGCCCGGGAGCGCGTTTGTGCCGGCCCATTTCCACAGGTAGGCTCGCGGTTCGTGTGGAAGGTGTTTCCCTACACACAGTACCTTAGTGCCAGAGCTTCATGCATCATATCTTATCAATCAAGAATTAATCAAGCGGACGGATTTTGTTCAAGATCAGTATGTTTGGTAATCCATTGAATGAATCTTAAAGTGGCAATGTGTAAGATGGAGCCACTCCCATTAAGAAGGCGGGAGACTTTCAGAATATAAAAACAACGAAATAACATTATTCTGTCCACTCTCACTGGCTGTGCAACTGTGTGATGCAAACTAGCGTAGCTGGACTGGCTAGGGGGCATGACTGGGAGGGGTTTTGGGAGTGGCGATAGTATTGTACACAGAGAGAGTGAGTCGCTGGCTCTTTTATTTTGTAGGATATATTAGTTACAGGAGAACATTTTATTGATAGCATGATGGAAATCATTATAGTTTTAAGCTACGTGCTAGATGAAATGTGGCAAGACATGGCAACCTAACACACTTTACACAGAAGCGTACCTCCGTGTATGTTTCCTGGTCCAGCAGGGACTAAATAGGAGGCCAGTTTGGACCAAGAGAGGAGGACATGGAGGTTAGAAGGGTAGCAACATGCCCATGAGGGGGGCTCCCTGTGCCAAATGCCACTTTCACGGCCATTAATTATTCAGCCAGCCAATATGGTGCACAATATGGACACGGGTACATGGGGTGTAAGATAAATGTCACAGTGTCCCCCCCCCCACGGCCCTGCATGTCGTGTGAGAAGTAATTTGCATCAGTACTTCAAATTTGTAACATGCCTTGGGATGAAATACGTTGACCAACGTCGTTGACCAAATTGCCCTGATGCTGAATGTCAGTGGACGAAAGCCACCAGGGTTATCTTCTTTACTACCTTCTTGTTATTCTGTTGTAGAATATGTGCATTCTTGTACCAGGAGATTGTACTTCTGGTATTCCTTCTCTGGTCTCCCTCGGCACACAACCAGCAGGGGAGAGTATGGGTCTAAGTGTGGTGACGACGACGAGGTGGCCAACGTATCAACTGTGTGTTTTTACTCTTCGTCAAGGTCACTATTCTGAGTAACGGGGGTAAAGCGATGTGAAGCGGGCTGCTGAATTATTGAGCGCTAAGAGGTTGAAGCACACACTGGTGTGTGTGTGTGTGTGTGTGTGTGTGTGTGTGTGTGTGTGTGTGTGTGTGTGTGTGTGTGTGTGTGTGTGTGTGTGTGTGTGTGTGTGTGTGTGTGTGTGTGTGTGTGTGTGTGTGTGTGTGTGTGTGTGTGTGTGTGTCAGTCAGGGTCCATAGACCTGTAATGGAGAACCACAGCTATGATTGTGGTGACTGCAGTGTTAAAGTGTTCACCTGAGTTCAACACTTGAGTAACAGCTGTCTGGGCTGAGCGCCTGCATTGATTTAAACTCAACTCAGATGGACCATTGGGGTTATGCTTAAGAGGGTTTTTTTTCCTTATGTTTAAAATTTTCCTCCACATATTATAACATGTACATTTATTTTAATATAAGCAAATTGTTCAATGGACCTCCTCCACAATGTACCGTGCAAAATGGCCCTTCAAACTATCTATCTTCTGTTTTGTTTCGAGGATAAGTAGCTGTTGCTCAAACGATTTTTACTCATTCATTACTCAGCTTAGTAGCACAATTTCTCTCTGAGTCGGTTTAGCAAATTCAGCTTTGGCCTGATGGTTGATTACATTTAGTTTGACATTTGTTTTCTCTTTATTTTGTAGGAGATATCCAGTTCTGGGAGCTGACCTTTAAAAGCAAATCCTTCCTCTATAAGCAGGTTAGTGTTGGTTTATATCCCTAATCCCTATATATAATGCTTCACAATATTATACATGGCTTGGTATCGCTTCAACACGGTGAGGAAAGGGCGCCACCAGCTGATGTCTTAAGATATCTACTACTACTGACTATCATACGCATGAATAAACCCCTTTTTGCATAGATGTGTGTCTACGTGTGGTTGCTCCCCATCACAGTGTTCCCAGACAGTCTGCTGGTCTTGTGCTGCAGGTCCGGAGGTTGACGGGGGCCCTGGTGGCGGTGGGCCAGGGACGGCTCTCTGTAGCCCAGCTGAGAGAGCTGCTGCAGGCCCGGGACACTCGGGCCTACCCCCAGGGCACTGTGGCCCCAGCGCGGGGCCTCTTCCTCACCAGGGTGGACTACAACCAATCGGGTGAGACAACAACAAAAAAAACGTCACGTGATGAATGATCCCACTTATAGTCCATTCATTTGTTCAAGTTTGTTTTAACTTGTATCTTCGGAGAATAATCCACAAATTAGGTTATTTCAAGTTTATCACATCCATAATAACCTATACTGATAAGAGTTTATATATAATTCATTTAGAGCCAACCGGAAATAATTTGTGTGGTCATGGGAGAATTTCCTGCTTGGCCTCAAATATGTATTGTTGATGAAGGAAGAGGGTCTTTGGTCAGGTGTGTATTCAACGACTAACGCTTCATTGTGAATGCCTGTGTAGTGTTTAGTTGCCTTTGCTGATGTCTCTTTGTGTCTGAAGTTGTAATATGTTGGCCTCCACAGACCTGCAACTTCCAGAAGATGGAGAGGAAAGGGGTCTTTCTCCTGGTGTAAACCCAGAAGACTAAAAGTAATCATTCCACTGGCGTTGTTCCATTGAGTGTAATTGCTTTGTTTTTCTGTCATTTGAGATAATTGTTATCTCAAATGACAGTAAAGTTGTTATGTTTACTATATCTTTACATGTATCAGAAGTATGTCTGTGTGTCCCTTGGTTGGCACTAAGAACACACATAGTACAATGTGAAGTATCTTGATGACATCAGATCAATATTATTATACTATGGTTGAGCAAAATAATTGCAGGACAGTCTTGGGTACAGAACATTTGTATTTTAATTGCAACATTGTTCAGTACCACGCGGGTGTAGATGCTTGTGATGGCATCCTGATCAGAGTAGTGGAGTTGTTGCTACACAACGCAGAACAGCCATCTGAAGTGGACATGAGTCTGTATGAGTAGGTCACTCAGAAGGACACGTACTTTTTTGGTTTTGTCAAACATTTGTCATGGTACCACTTATCACACAATTGTATAACATTACAGGTCTATAGTTGCAATGAAGTAAAGTGTTCACCAAAGTACCAAAAATGAAACACTGGGTTGAGAATAAAGACTTTAGACGAGTTTATTTTCTATAACCACTTGCCTACAGTTTAAATTCATCTCAAGGAATATATTTACACATTTTAAACAAGTTGTCAAGCAGACCGGTCACAGATCAGACCATCATCGGTTGGTGCCGCTGTTAAAGATGAGGTTTTGTAGGGTATTTAAGTTAAATTGACAATTATCAAAGCACATGGGAGGACGCCTTTTGGATCACCAAATCAATCGTGTTCCTCACTTTGACCAGGAAGTGCTGAATTTATTTTCCAAATTCTACATCGAAAGGAATGTTCTCACTTCTTGGAAGCGTCAAACTACGTCACACCTTTTGACCTTAACTGTTTCTTTTGAAATTTGTACACAAGTACATTTTTTTTCCTCCATGCAAACATGTTTGGAGCGACAGTTTGATTAGCCTGTCGGGCACTCTAGCCAAATACACACTTGGTATCAACACACAATTCACACATCCTAAATTGCCTGCATTTCAATATATATAAGAATTCAAGCCCAATGTCTTCGAATGGCAATTACAAAATTGTACATTTAAAATGCACTTGAAGGCATTAGGTCCATTTTGTTCACCCTACAATCCTTAAGAATGAGTGAATAGGTGGAGCACAGTGAGAGATACAGATGATCACCAGTTATACTATGAACCCTGATTAAAGGAGATAAATCCCATAGACCCCCTTAGCCCAACTCAAAGTGGTCAAGATATTCTCAACATGACGGGGACAGACAAACCCAGCGCTGGTGACCGAGGTACCAGTGCCCGACATGTTGATGCCAAACGTAAGCTAAAACTGAGGTCTTTGTTTTCAAAGTAATGCTCTGAATATGGAGTGACATGAAGGTTATAATTTGCATAGACCCTAAACCAGACCACCGCTTGAGTTTAGTCGATGGCAAGTAATCCAATTCTCCCTCGGTACAGCGTACCCATAGTCCCCCTTCGTACTTTACATCTTACCAATTCAAAGTCTTAACATGATATGGATTACATTCAGAAGTATTATGTTCCTGATTTTAACTGACTAATAACATTGGCACCACTAGATCAGCTGTACTCCAGTTTTGGCTGCTGTAGAATCAAGCCATTGTGAAACAAAACAAATCTCAGTACAACACAGTAGGGGTGGGAAAAATAAAAATAATCGATACTTCGATGCATCGCGATTCTCGCTAGGAAGAATTTCTCGATGCAAATGAATAATCGAAATAAAAAAAATAAATCTTTTATTTTTTTTGCCTGCTGCAACATTCTGTTCTCCAGAGAAGGATAATTTGTCATTTTAAAAATATTTAATTTATCTTCAGTGTGTATTGGCCAATCTGATTTGTCTTGACACGATTGTGATTCAGCCGACGCATAGCATGGCCGCACAAACTCACAGCCAGACACAAGAACTTCTAATTCAAGAGCAGCTTTTCCTGACGGAAAAGATTAGAAATCAAATAAAACTGAAACCTATTTTTTTTTTTACATACTTCCATATTGTGGTATAATGCAAGCTGCATTGATTATTGCATTGTTCATAGAAAGTCATATTTGTGACAAAAGCTCTCTCTCCTATGAAATATTAGATAAGTTAATTCATCTGTTGATGTCTTTAATGATAATCACAAAAGTAGGAAGTGATTAGCAAACTGAGCAGCAAACCCAGATGTATATGTATTTTTGAATACACGGAAATGTACATATATTAAAAAAAATTGCATCGAGATTCATCGATAATCGAATCGTTGACCTCATAATCGAATCGTGCGGTGCCAAGAGATTCCCACCCCTACAACAAAGGACACGTCTCACTGTAGCAAGGACATGCCTCACTGAAGCAAGCACAATGAAAGGGGGTCGCACTGTGCCCCTCGCCGTGCCCAGTAAACCAGAGCCCCCGGGGGCAGCCTTCGCAGCATCACACCGCGACTGGTGCAAAAAAACATACATACTTTATTGAGCTCAAACCGGGGGGGGGGCATGCTGATCCACAGACATGAACCAACACCCGCCCCCCCCGAGATAAAAACAGTTCCACGTGTAAACCCTAATGCTGAGTCTGTAGCTATATCTCTTGGACGACTAAAATAAAAAACAAAGTAAAAAGCATAAAACACACTGCAGGAGCAGTGCAGTCCTCGGAGCGGGAGGAGGAGGGCCTTCAGTCACGTTGGCCCCGCCGTCTTTAGCTGGAGATCTTTTCTATTTCATCCAGATCGTCAGTGTCCAGCTTCTCTATTTTCTTATCTGTAAAAGGAAAGAAGACATCGGGAATGAATGGCAAATAAAATCGGCATTGGTTGGATAATAAAACCAAACCAAAAACGATCAACACGACTTCCCCTCCACACGTCTCGTCCTCTTAATCGCAAACCTACATTTTTCAGTCACAGCCATTCGAGTCTCTTGGGTAGGAACTGTCTGACATTGTTTTAGTTAACTGACATGGAGCTCACTTCAGTCAGACGTTTTAGTAATTAACAAAATGCAACCCATTTATTAGCTTTGTTTGTTATAGCCGGGCGCTGTACGTCTGTACTGACGGAGAAAGTCTAAAGGTACGGCCACACCAAAAGCGTTACCCGCGTATCACGCGTATAAAATCGGCAATTTTTCCATAGGGAACCATTGGTTTACACGCGTTACACGCGTATAAGCAACATTTTACTCGCGTTACGCGCGTACATATACGCGCGTACATATACGCGCGTACATATACGCGCGTACATATACGCGCGTACATATACGCGCGTACATATACGCGCGTACATATACGCGCGTACATATACGCGCGTACGAGGAGTTCAAAAAATTGAACTTTTTACGCGCCGCAATAGCCAATCAGCGTTGAGCTTGACCCGACGTCACTGGCAGAGAGACGGAGAGGACAGAACCGCAATGGAGGACCAAAACCTCATCATTGCAGTGTGCAGCCGTCCTGTCCTGTACAACACCAGGATTGTGTTGTACCGGGACAGGAACAAGAAAGAGCGGGCGTGGGTCGACGTGGCCGAGGAAACTGGCTGTCCTGGTAAGATCAGTGAATGTTTCAGCAAAAGAAAAATGGCGGCGGGGGGGGGGAGTTTTGGGCGGTCTCATCTACGCGCGTTACGCGCGTATCTGACCATTTTTGACACAAAATGGTCAAGCAACATTTTAGCTGCGTTACGCGCGTACATGGTACGCGAGGTACGCGCTTGGTGTGTTCGCGGCATAAAAGCGTCGTGGAAACCAGCTAACCAGATGTTTTTTAAAACCAGCCCCAGACAAAAAAGGTTCCCCACTATAGTAACGTGGGCTTATAGTCGAAACATGACCAAGTGAAGAGAGGCCGACGGGTCGGTGGAGGACCACGTCATACCTTTGGTATCCGACTTATATTTTTTAAGATGCACAAATAATCAATAGAGTCCCGTGTCTTAGACGCCTTTAAAGAGCCACTGAACCCCAAAACTCTGTTTTTCGGACCTCCCACGAGAATCGCCGTCACAATTGTATTTGACATTTTAAAATTCTGGTTATTATTATTATACACCAATTCTATGCCACACGCTGGGGGGTCTTACTAAAATGCTCCTGAATCCGGGTGAGGACGTTCATGGCGAACTTGCTGTCCACCATGTTGATGGCCAGCCCCCGCTTGCCAAAGCGGCCCGTGCGGCCAATCCTGTGCAGGTACGTCTCGTTGTCCGGGTTCCCCTCCCGGTCCACCGGCAGGTCAAAGTTTATCACCACGGAAACCTGCTCCACATCGATACCTGCACGGGAGGAAACCACAAAGACGCCGGTTACAGTAACTCCCAACTCCATCACTCTCAAACTGTAGAACATGTTTATCTTTTAAGAGTATGAATGACTTTGTTGTATTGTATTGTTGTTTGTTCATTATGCAATACATTTCTAATTAAACCGAGAACACACTTATCCTTTTTAATTGAAATATTCACACATAAATAGGTTGAAATAAATCCTAAAAAAGGGGGTTTTGGTGGGAATGGGCCGGCCCCCCTCACCTCGGGCGCACACATTGGTGGTGACCAACACCTTCTCCTTGCCGTCCCTGAAGCGGTCGATGACGGCCGCCCTCTGCTCCACCTGCATCTCCCCGCTGAGCAGCGCCACCTGGTGGCCCTCCCGGGACAGCTCCCCGGCCAACCAGCCCGCCGTCTTCCTCGTCTGCATGAAGGAGTGACGCCAAAACACCCCCCATTACGTTAGCATGAACTGATGAGGCCCTCCAGCCCATGAACAAGGAAGAACGGACGACTCCAACCCGTTTGGAGACGACCGCACGTCCTGCAAGGACTCACGTGGCAGAAGACCATGGCCTGGGCGATGGTGATGGCGCCGTAGATGTTGCAGAGGGCCTGGAACTTCTCCTCCTTGCTGGTGCACTGCACGTAGTACTGCTTGATGGTGTCCAGCGTCTCCTCCTCGCGCTTGAGCTTGATGACGTTGGGGTCGGGGACGATGCGCTTGGCGAAGTTCCACACAGACTCCTCGAAGGTGGCGGAGAAGAGCAGCATCTGGCAGTCCTTTGGCAGCGTTCTGGGAGCGGGAGACGGGTGTGGAGTCAGGTGGTGCGAGTCAACTACAGGAATTGAATTTGGTTGGTTTATAAACCCCCGTGTCAAACTGGGACTTGGTTCCACGCGCTTTTATGAAGGCGGGAAAGCACAACACAGGGGTGGGCACATCTCAGGTCCCTACTGACTTGGATTAAGAGGCCGAGGCCCACCCGGGGGACATGGCTGGAGGGTCACACCGCCGCACACACCTCGTTATTTCTACACAACGGGCGTAAAAGGATCCCTTCCCCTAAACAACAGAAACACCTCATGTTTCCACGTGTCCCCGAGTGATGCGTTAGAATCTCTGTTCAGAAGTGGATTCTGCTATCAAACAGTAAAAAGCAGCCAAGAAACCTGCATGGCCCGTCTTACTCTGGTGTGGTTGTGACGGACAACCTGTATACAACAGATTAAACTGATTACCATTAACGTGCACACAAGAGTACATACGTACTGTAGTACATCACATTAAAGTGAGATGGGCCCTTTCTGGCCCTGGGGCCGCACGTCGCCCATGTCCGCTCTAGCGGCCGGTGCATTTGACTCTGCGGCTACGCTCTCCAGGTTCCATTACCCATAACCCTCCTCAGGTTGGTTCTGTGTAACCTTGACCATGAGGGTCCGACATCGGCCCTGCGCGCCATCCTATTGGCCGCTTCAGATAAACATCTACGTTGGTAAAGCGTGTGGTGTGTCTACGTCCCCCCCGTCACAAAGGGGCCACGCCGCCTGAAGCGCGCCGGGCGGTGTCCCGAGACCTTTGGATGCGGATGCTCTGGTCCTGGTGGCCCTGGGTGGCGATCATGACGTCCGCCTCGTCCAGCACAAACACCTTGATCATCTTGGGGTCGATGAACTTGAACTTGATGCACCAGTCCAGCATGGTGCCCGGGGTGCCGATGACTATCTGCTCCTGGAGCTTCATGCCGCGCTGCACTGGAGCGGAGCGGATGGAGAAAGACAAACCAGAGGTCAAACCGGCTCCCCAAACCACGGGTCGGTGACCCTATGGGGGGGACACACCCCTAAAACAGGACGCGATTATTGATCTGAGACACGTCAAGACGATGAAGAGATTGAAATGTGTCCCTGTGGTTCTGTCGGGCGGGCCTCATGCGGTCCGCAGGACGCGAGCCATGTACGCACCGAGCCGTTTTGGCGCCTTGCGGTAGAGATGTGGAGCCCTTACACTTGTTCCCTCGGATGGCGTAGACCAGCTGGACCTCGGGGTAGTGCTTCCCCATCTGTTCTATCACTTTGCCGGTCTGGAGGGCCAGCTCATAGGTGGGCGACACGCACAGACACTGCGGTGGAAGGAGAGCAGCGGGGTTAGGATGAGATGTACGTCTTCATGAGCTTCAAAATGCCTACGCTGCGACCCAGGCCAACATCCAGGCAAGACGAGGCACAGACCCCAACTATGATCACCTAAGACACTGAAAAGCAGTGATTTAATATGTTTTCAATATACATAAAAAAAACTCAACCATGACATAAATATTGGACTGATATACTTGGATACACGGTCAGAGCTTTTAAGCTTTTAGTATTTATTCATGACAAATAGTTTTAAAAAAAAAAAGAAGGTATATAGGCCTGTTATATAATATTAACAAAGTAATAAAAAAGTAATAAAAAAAGTAAAGTAATATCAAAGTAATCAAAAGTAATCAAAGTAATATCCCTACCTGAGGATATTTCTTGTTGGGGTCGACGTGGCTGAGCATGGCCAGGACAAACGCGGCCGTTTTCCCCGTGCCGGACTGTGACTGGGCGATGAGGTTCTGTGGCCTGCGGAGACCAGGACAGCTCAGTAAGGAGTCCCAGAGAGACTCTAGCAACTACACAAACCCTCAACCGCTCAGGGGGGCAACGGGCTAACACGATGGTCGGGTTACAACGGTTCAGATCGTATGCTTACGGCTCGGCCAGCATCATGGGCAGGGCCGTCTCCTGGATCTTTGAGGGTCGGTTGAAGCCGAGGGCGTACACTCCTTGAAGGAGCTGAGGTTTACTACACGGAAGAAAGAATGACGCTGGAGTCACAGGCCTAGACAATACACAACACCATTCATGCTACGGCTTTGACTCCCAACGTCGTTATTCGAATACAATTTGAATATCCAAAAATCAATCAAAATTCAAACCAATATTAGACAGCCCTTAATATTGGAACCCGTTATGGGTCCAAGAGGAAGACGTCGGAGAACCCGACGCCGTCTATTTATAATACTGTAATGACCACGGAAGAGGCAGTGAATGAAGTATTGATTAGACCGACTTATTAGAAACCTAATAAACCGTTGGAACGCGCAAGACCGGTAACCATAGAAACGGCGGTAAACAGACTTCTCGAAGCCCAATCCAGGTCGTACTGAAGGCATTTAATGGTCAAAATATTAATAAATATTTGAATATTAATAAACAAACAAACTTCGAATATGATTTTTGTGCAAAAGTCAAAGCCCTAATTCATGCCCACAATGAAAGCACAGGACAGAGAAAGTAAAGGCAAGATTTAGAGGCCTTTACATTTGTGCTAATAAAATAATTTGCACAAAAACAATTTAACAATTCTTGGATGACAAGTTCCATCTATGTGCCTGTATATGTAGAAATTGTAGTCAGACAGTAGCAGGGCTCCAGACTTATTTTTTTTCACTAGGAGCACTGTGGCCCCTAACTGAACATTTTAGGGGCGCACCAGAAATTTTAGGGGCACACACCGTTAATCAACATGCCAAACAAATTTCACATTTCTACTAATTTCCACTGTATTACTAATAACTATTTTGATAATAGATGCAGAAATTACAATGTGCCGTTTCAAATTCAGTGTCACATTTCATTGTGATTCTCATCTATCCCAACGGTTTCCAGGTTTGAGCATGCATGCGTTCGACAAGTACGGAAGCGACAGTTTCACGGGAGTGCGCCCGCTTGTCGTTCCGCTTGACAGGACGCAGAGCCTCCTCTCTGCCCGCTCACCTCTACATTGAGAATACATTATCAGGCCTGACAAACGCCTCCCGGGTGAAAGCCCTTTATGGCACCTGGAGCAGAGTCGTGCACTGGTTCGGGTGACCGGCACAATTTGGATGAAACAAGTCGGGTCGGACGCCTGAACAGCGCGGGTTTTGCAATTGCGAGCGAGACTTCACCGGTGCTGGATATGTTAATCAGGAGCGGAGGAGTCAACTAAAACCGTCAACAGTGGATGATGTGCTTTTTTTGCACAACATTCTAAAGCACCAAGCCAAACACCAGATAGTGTAACTCCCATCTAATGTTTCTAATTTTCCATCGGTTGCGGGTCGGGTGTCGATATCAATTTATAGCGGGTCTGGTCGGGCTTATTGCGGGTACGGGCGGGTGCGGGATTTGTAGAATAAGACCCGTGCAGGAATGACTTGCACTGGCACACTAGCCGAAGGTCAGAAGAACGAGTCAATCGTTTGCGTGCTCATGTAAACGCACATAGCAGGTTGTGTCTTTCTCCTTCGCACAGACGTTTACGCTCGTTTGATAATCTCTAGGACCCTCCCCCTCGACACATTAACCACTTACAGTGGCCATTCCCTATCCTTCTTACACTTGGCCTGCTAAAGATTCCGGATTCATTGGCACGCCCCTTCCACGTTCAACGTGTAAAAAAAAAAAGGGCAAATTTAATGGTCGCACATGCGCGACCAGATGGAAAATTCGGTCGCACACTCAAAATTTTGGTCACAGTCTGGAGCCCTGAGTAGGCAAATACGTTGATTTGTTGTTCATAAAAAAGGTATGGAGGACTCCAACAAACATGTAGATTTAGAATTTGAAGTTACTCAATACTCACAGTCGTAGCTCTTCAAAGGACTTCACAGAGTAGAGGGGAGAGTTGGGGTCTCTTTGAAGGACCTCCACCTGGTGGGTGGTGTTGACCAGATTACTCCGTATCAACTTGTTCAACAGTGACTGAGCCGCTTTGTCATCTGAAAGAAAGGCAGACAGAAACGTCTAGTCTAGTTCGTGTTCTAGGTAAACTGAGAAAGTAACAGCAACTTTCTGAGGTTGAAGATCAACTAAAGCTAAATGCCGACGTAGGAAACTATTCTTGCATTCTTAAGTTCATTATCGAACCAAATGCTTATTGGAGTTGAACGGTAGATCGATGAACCGACCATTTCAGTTTCAGCAGAAACCACAATAGAGTCCACAATAAACGCACCCCTTGATCATGCTCACCTTTCTCATCCTCGTCTGTTGTCTTGGTGGGGGCGTCTGGTTCCGACTTGGCTGCTGTACTGCTCTCCTCTGTTTTGTTGACAGCGCTACCAGCAGTTCCTGTAACGTGTGTAGGAGGATTAGTGGACGTCTA
>OLKM01000228.1:419531-425859 GCA_900291075.1 Melanogrammus aeglefinus
CAATCAGACCGGATAAGGATGCCACTGCACCAAAGATTCTTGCAATGGCTGGGAGAGAGCGATAAAAAAAATAAAAAAAAGGTTGATTCTCAGATGCTCCCTTCATAGACGTTCAGCAGGGCGGGCGGGCAGTGAGGGAGACATAGAGAGGGGAAGGGGAAGGGAGAAGAGGGTGTTGGTAGAAGGAGAGAGAGGGAGAGGGAGAGGAGTCCATGAATAAGGTTGCTATAGTAACCATTCGGTGGGTCTGACTCTGGCGTACATTTCAGCATATTGAGTCTGCCTCCCTCTACCCCTCTCGCTATCTCTACCTCTCTCTTACTCTCTCTCTCTCTTTTTACTTCCATTCTTTTCATCTGCGCTGACTTTTTTTCCCTTTTCTCTTGGTATTTTACAGAGCTTATCTCATCTTTCTCCCATAATCTCTTGTGCTCTCCCTTTATCTCTTTCTCCCCCCCCCCCACTCTCTCTCTCTCTCTATGTATGCTCCCTTTTTTGCTGTCTCCCTTTCTCTCCCTGTCTCTCTTGCACCTTCTCTCCTTCTCCCCCAGCGAGTGCCTCGACGCTCCTTGGAAAAACAAAGGGAGCGTTTGATGGTTGGCTCATTTGGAGACCTCCATCTCGGCGGTCCGTCTCAAAACTTCGAGCGACTAACCCTCTGTTCACCGCCATAGAACACAGACGGGGGCGCCCCACTCCTGTCCTGCTGGTGTTAAACTAAACATGAGGCCTGGCGCCCTGGACCCAAACACATAAAGCCTCATGGGTGGTGGACTACGTAGGAAGAGCGGGAGATACATTTGAGATGAGCCAGAGAGCATTTTTTTCCAACTGGGATCTTGCTTGAAAGGATGACGTATTGAGCAAGCATCGAACGCCTATCACGTGCCAACAGACTCAGCTTCAACAATGTGTTTATTTATTCATTTTAGTTTTGGACAGAGGCTCTTTTTGAGAGAAGTGTAGAGATGATGATCCAGGGAGCCAGGATGATATTTCTTTATGCCGGAGCATCGTTTCAATGTCCCTCCTCCTGGTAGTCCTTCCTGTCATCATGTCCTTGCTCCCAGAAGTCCTTCCTGTCATCATGTCCCTGCTCCCAGAGGTCCTTCCTGTCATTTTCCAGAAGAGATTTCCATAGCAAGGGAATACCTGATCCCACTGCCTGCCTCATACACACACACACACACACACACACACACACACACAACACACACACACACACACACACACACACACACACACACACACACACACACACACACACACACACACACACACACACACACACACACACACACACACACACACACACACACACACACACACACACACACACACACATACACACGCACACACACACACACACACACACACACACACACACACACACACACACACACACACACACACACACACACACACACACACACGCATACACACGCACACACACAGACACACGCACACACACTCACACACTCACACACAAACACACACACACACGCGCTGTAAATGAAAATGAAAAATGTGAATTGTTTGTCAAATATTTGCATGCAGTGTCCATGCTCGGTCCTGCTTCATGCAACCCTCATGGATTCCAGCGGAGTGCACGGTTACAGGGGGCATTTCCTCTGCACTAGCCCAGAGGGGGGACCAAGGTCAAACTGGGATGCCCAGCACACAGGCTTGCCTAGGGGACAGGAATGTGGACATTTGGAAATATAAATATGAAACCAAAGAATATTATTTGATTATCAGTGCTTAATTTATATCTCCTTCTCTCTTCCCACTCTCTCCCTCGCGCTCTCGTTCATTCTTAGTATCTCGATCTCTCTTTCTATCACAGTGATGCGTGTGTGTCAGTGTGTGTGTGTGTGTCTGTGTGTTTATGTCTGTGTGTGTTGATGTGAGTCTACGGCTTACCTGGAGAGCACAGAGAGTGCAGTTTTCTTGCTCGTATGTTTTCGCACTACGAATGCTATTGCTAATTCCTTTGCTGCTTTTTTCCCTTCTTCTCTTTCGCTCACTTTCTTTCTCTCTCTCTCTCTGTCCCTCTCTCTCTCTCTCTCTCTCTCTCTCTCTCTCTCCTCTCTCTCTCCCTCTCTCCCTCTGTCCCTCTCTCTCTCTGTCCCTCTCTCTCTCTCTCTCTCCCTCTCTCTGTCCCTCTCTCTCTCTCTGTCCCTCTCTCTCCCTCTCGTCGCGCGCTCTCCCCCCCTCTCTCTCTCTCTCTCTCTCGCCGTCTTCTCTCTCCTCTCTCTCTCTCTCTCTCTCTCCACCACCCCCCATCTCTCTCTCTCTCTCTCTCTCTCTCGTCTCTCTCTCTCGTCTCTCTCTCTCTCTCTCTCTCTCTCTCTCTCTCTGTCTCTCTCTCTCTCTCTCTCTCTCTCTCTCCTCTCTCTCTCTCTCTCTCTCTCTCTCTCTCTCTCTCTCTCTCTCTCTCTCTCTCTCTCTCTCTCTCTCTCTTTGTCCCTCTCTCTCTCTCTCTCTCTCTCTCTCTCTCTCTCTCTCTCTCTCTCTCTCTCTCTCTCTCTCTCTCTCCTCCTCTCTCTCTCTCTCTCTCTCTCTCTCTCTCTCTCTCTCTCTCTCTCTCTCTCTCTCTCTCTCTCTCTCTCTCTCTCTCTCTCTCTCTCTCTCTCTCTCTCTCTCTCTCTCTCTCTCTCTCTCTCTCTCTCTCTCTCTCTCTCTCTCTCTCTCTCTCTCTCTCTCTCTCTGCCTCTCTCACTCGGTCCATGTGTCTCTTCTCCCCTCCCTTGCGCCATCTTTTAAGTCTTTCCCAACGTGTCTCTCTCTTCCCCTGCCCGTGCACCTGTCAGGGATTATGTAACCGAACAGCTATCCAATCCACTCTCTGTTGGCCGCCGCCGCCAAAGCACCACACATGTCCTCCACCTTCTGCAGTCAATAGCACAGAAATCATGCACATTATTTATCCATGCAATGCAAGACTTCATGGCTATAACATTTGTGTTAATTCAAGAGTGACTTTGAACGGTATGTATTTTTTCGTTTTTTTGGGATTGGTTTAGGTCTCTACGCAGGCAGTGTGATTGCAGCATAATGTGCTGTGTCACTGCAATGAGTCCAACACATCAAAAAACCAACTACTACTAAATATAGACTTAGAGGTGGGCTCATCTTGAAAATGGTAAGCTATACACACAGTGGGTATATTAATATGTCAATATTTAGAAGCAGAACATATTCTCTCTCTCTCTGTCTCTCTCTGATACACCATCGAGCGGTGAGGCAGATTGCAGCCATGACAGCAGAGGGGGGACAGGCAGATGGGCACATGAAGAGCTGACTCGCACAAATGTATTGAGCCCAGCGTTGCCGAAGCCCATGTCATTGTATTTGCAGAGAAATCACAGACGTGCAATACATTGTAATGGCCTCTTGGCTCAGGGGCCGCGGAGTAGCCTCTGGGTGAGCGACGTAAATACCACATTATAGTGACCAGACTGGGCTTCTGGTTGCTGCTTAGGACCTTTGTTTAATGGGTGCAGGAATCATCTATTTCTCTCGTTAACTACGTAACACGGTGATCACACACTTCATAATATGGAACGTTTTAATCTAAACAATGTACTAATCTAGCCTGATACTTTTATCCAAACTGAGAATACATTTCCTTAAAGGGGTCATATTATGCTTTTTTAGTTTTTCGCTTTTTTGTGTGTGCGATATAGCTTTTGTATCCATGTATAGCCCTGCTAAACTACAAAGTTCACAAAGTCCACATCAAATGGAGTTACTCTCTCCCACAGAAAACCCCTCTCCTGAACTGAGTCAAACAGCTTGTTTGCGGACAAACATTTACTACTATGATTTCAGTATGTCGAGAATTCATGCAGTCGCAGAAGATTCACCTCGCCGCTAGTTTGGCCCTCAAACAAAACTAGTTAGAGCGGTGGCCTGTAGAGGTCAGTTCTGGTAGAAAATACTTTTTTTTTCAAAGGAGGATGAAATGAAGAATCAAGGGCTAAAATAAATTTATTTTAGCCCTTTCATGTTAAGGAGGGCTGTTACCTGAACGGTACAGTTCACTTTTGGAACTTCGCAACCTGTAGATTCAGGATCACAACCTGTGTATGCTAGCTCACGTTATTGTGTTCAAATGTTTTTTGTATATCAGCTATAGTAATCGGCTAACTTCCTACCTACCGTTATAGTGTTTAAATGTTTTGCTAATCAGCTAAAAAAGTGTGGAAATGTGATGATGGTTGTCCGACACAACACGTTGAATATCGTTCAGGTGTGGAGTTGGATTTATGATTCTACAAGCTGTAATGTTACGCCTGCCATACAGATATTCACCATTATTGACTATGCTCTGAGACACTGTTTAATTTCTTTCCTTCTACTTAGCTCTGTAGATTGGAGGCTGTTGTTCCAGGGTTCCAGTCTGGGCTGTATGTAATACAAGGATATTGTGTAGGTGTGTGAACAGGTGTTTACGTGCGTATACTGTTTGTGATCAAGCGAGGTGAATGCACTGCAAAGCCAATAACAACAGCCCACTTTTACTTTGTATTTTTCCTTTATTAAACATAAAATAAAACATATTTTAAACAATAATGGGCGCACTTCACAAACATACAACGAAAGTCCATTCAGAACAGTAGTTTCTTTAAAAAAAACAAGGTTACTATCTGACTTCCATATTTTATAGATTATGTGGTCAACGTGATGAGGCTCCCTTTTGATGAGGTGTTTGAGGAACCAGTGGCATTTCTAAGGAGTTTAAGACGATCGCCATACTCAAGGACCTGTCATTCCAGTACATGACAGACCCTCAAAGGAGGTTGTAGCTGCACACACCATGACTCCAGCTTCAGTAACGGGGTCTTGAGAATCCACAAATGCGCCGTGACGTTCTGCAGGGTGTTGGCTCTGGTCCTGGATGTGGATGGTGTACCATGCATGTATACAGAGGGGACTGGAATCTTGTTAATTATAATAAATCAAGTAATAGTTCAGGAGGCAACATCAGTACATAGGAATGATGTTGATCCAGGAAGCAACATGCGTTTCACTTTCAGGTTTTCAAATAAAATGATGTTACAATAGAAAGATAACATTAAACACTGCTTACGCAAAGTATAATATACAGGGAAAAGGGTGACACAGAACCCAACGTGAAGGTGAGGCTGTACTAATGTAATAATTGATCATACTGACTGTTGTGTATCCTTGTATTCCTTTGCAGCACAATTGCAGCTTAATAAGATATTTTAAAATATACACTTCGGTCAGTCAATGAACACATGGTTTGGTATCGTGATGTGGAGAAATAACAGATACAACGTTACATCAACAATAAAAGATACCGAAATGACCTAGAGACTTACCGCTGTGAAACGTCCTAGTCCTATCTTTATGATATCAGACTCGGGCTGAACCAGGCGCTTGGTTCGAGCCATGTTTACAGCTGCTCGGGACTCAGGTGCGCGAGATGGTTTCGAAACACGGGCTAAACGTTGGAACGAACGCAACAGAGTGGGCCAGCTTTGGGAGGGAGTGTTTCTGAAAAGGCTGAAGTGAGAATAATAAGGTATTTTACACATAAAAGACTATAAGGCCTATTTAAGTTGTACCCCTCAACGGAAATGATTAACAACAAGAATTGCATATAATGACCCCATTTCACGCCCTCCTCACGTTCCCTATTGTCTACCACGTCAGTATGAGTTTAGGAACGATTATTAAACAAAAAGTTTTCTTTCCCAAAACGTAAGTTAGCAGATTTTTTTGAAAGCTGCAATTAGAACGCAAGAGGCGCACACAGAGCACATCCACGTCAACGCATTATCATTCCAGAGTGTAAGCAACTCAACAGGGAAGCAAAATAACAAACTGTGTGCAACAACAGCAAACAAACGGGAGCCTCGAGATCAGCTGGCGTGTGAGAGGTCGAGTTAGGGGATCCGGTCCATGCGCAGAGCGAATGGGGTGTCTTGAACAGAAAGGGGGGCATCAGTAGAGAGAACCCCCGTTAAAGAAAGGAAAGGTGTTGCTGCGGCACAGTGAGAGGTGTGTCGGGAAGCAGGGCGGAGGCTGCACAGAACCCACCACCACCACCACCACCACCACCGCGCCGATCCAGCTACTATGGTGCATATGTTACCATGGCAGCCAGCCCAGGCAGCCCCTTTCAAGTCTGTCAAGATCTTGGGGCGAGGGGGGCGGAGGGTAGGGAGAGGTGAAGAGAGAGAGAGAGAGAGAGAGAGAGAGAGAGAGAGAGAGAGAGAGAGAGAGAGAGAGAGAGAGAGACAGAGAGAGAGAGAGAGAGAGAGACAGAGAGACAGAGAGAGAGACAGAGAGACAG
>OLKM01000229.1:0-2500 GCA_900291075.1 Melanogrammus aeglefinus
CTTTCTCTCTCTCTCTCTCTCTCTCTCTCTCTCTCTCTCTCTCTCTCTCTCTCTCTCTCTCTCTCTCTCTCTCTCTCTCTCTCTCTCTCTCTCTCTCTGTGTCTCTCTGTGTCTCTCTGTCTCTTTCCCTCCACTGAAACACACACCATTCACACAGCTGATGCAGCAGATTAAGCGCGTTAAAAATGTAGTCTTAGCGCTGACTGCTGCTAACAGTGACAGGCCTGTGTTCTGAGTTCTTCATTCCCCCCCATCCTTCTGCTGTCAACCCCTTCCCACCACCACCACCACCACCCTGTCTATTAACCTTATACTGTTGTCTGTCTCTGGGTCTCTTTTTTCTCTCTGTATCATGTCTGTCTCATTCTGTCTCTTCTTTCTCTTTCATTCAGTCTTTCACCATTGACACAGTGTACAGTATAACAGTACTCATAGGTTTCTCCTTAAGGCGTTGTAGCTGCTGTTGCACATAGGATATATGTCCTTGTTTATGTCCCTGTGCTTTTTTTTCCTTCCCCACTTTCTTTGCCTTTTTTTTCTGCTTCGTTTAATGTTTCACACTTAAGGGTGGCGGGCCCAACGGTGAACCAACTGCCCCAGGCCCCGTCACTCAGCAGGAAACCCAACTCTCTCTCTCTCTCTCTCTCTCTCTCTCTCTCTCTCTCTCTCTCTCTCTCTGTGTCTCTCCCTCTCTGTCCATTCTTCATCTCAATGCTCTTTTCTCCACCAGCCGTCCAAGCCTGTCACCAATTCTTCCCCTCCTAAATGGACGGGGTTGTCTCTGAAGAACAGGCTTTCCTTCTGGTCGGTTCTGTCTGAGATGCAGTCATTAGTGCCGGTCGACGTGTCCATAGAAGAAATATTAATATCTGCAACCCAATATAGACAATGAGCTTGGCGTCTTGTCTGTCCGTGGTATGTCAGGTTTTGGTTGGTTCTTAAAGGTTGAGTTACACAGAGGTAGGTCATTTCAGTGATCATATTATATGGCTGTTGTAGAATGTGATGAGGAATTGGTGTCAAAGATTTCAGCTGAAAGGCAGGAGTGGAAGCTGCAGACTGACGTTCTATCTACCAGGTGTTCAGGGCTAGCCTGTAGGTGGTGCAAACAGACGTCGTTTGCATTTCTGTACAACCTGATATCTATCCATTCCAGGATTATGAGCTTTTCACGCAAAACGCACTGTTGTACTTTTCTTCCTTGTTAAATTTATATAAATAAGGCAGGTCAACGCAATTTCATGAATTTATTACGATTATTTAAATACATAATTAAAATGTCGCTGTGGCAAAAATGACTTCACGTACATGCTTGTTTGTACCACTAGATGGCACCACTTTTCTAGCCTTTTCGACTCACTCGCTGCAGGACTCGTCTTGAGGCGAATTTATTTATTTAAAAGCCAAGTTAACAGCAAACACGGTCATATTTTCATAACGTAGGTTGGTTAGAATTGTATAGCATTGTGGAAACATGTTATGCTGGGCATAATACTATTAACAGAGAGACACAGCAGTACAGATGCTCTGTTGCTTTAAAGATGAAGAATAATCGATTTTGTGGTTGTTTTGTTAGCTTCATTCAAAGCTGCGCTGTCTTCTGAGATAGTGAAAGTGGGCTCGGTGGATGCTCTGCTTATTCTCAGAGGTGCTTTGCACCGCAGGTCATCCTGAAAACCACACAACCATTTTGATGTCTCCTCTATTTTGTCCTATTATAGTCCGTACTGCCCGCCAGCCATTTATCATTGTTCCCCCCCTCCCCCGTGCTCTCGTTCTCTCTCACCCTCTTTACTCCCTCTCTCACACACTTTCATTCTCTCCGATCTCGCACTCCTACCCCGCTCTCTTTCTCTCTCTCAGACTTTCTTTCTCTCCGATCTCGCTCTCGTACCCCGCTCTCTTTCTCTCTCTCACACTTGCCCTCTCAAGCTCTCTTAAGCTCTCTCTCACACACGCTTTTGCTCTCTCACTCTCTTGCTCTCTCCCCCTCTGTCTCCCCCCTCTCCCTCCGTGTAACATAATAGCAGCCCTTTAAGAGGAGCCGTGACTGACTCCTCAACCCTTAGCTCGGACAGGAGAGCAGCTGAACAACACGCTGTAAGATAACCTGTGCTTCAGTAGAGCCCTAAATAGCACAGAGCATCCTAGCTGTGGCCACACCTGGTGCCTCTCTCTCTGCAGCTCTGTCTGTCCTCACATGTGTCTTTCTGCGTCGAGTCGACCGAGCAAGGAATCTACGGCTCAGCAGAATACCCTCAACACACACACCCCCCCAAACACACACACATCCCAAACACACACACACACACACACACACACACACACACACACACACACACACACACACACACACACACACACACACACACACACACACACACACACACACACACACACACACACACACACACACACACACACACACACACCAATCAGCTGTGGCTGTCATGGTGGGGCATGGCTTAATGAGGAGATGAGCGTTACATCCACACAGATG
>OLKM01000229.1:7500-12500 GCA_900291075.1 Melanogrammus aeglefinus
GGGTTCTTCCTAGCCAGGACGAGGCGAGGCCCGTATAGGAATACATTTCCCAGAACGCACCCCACATGGGAGCTACCGTCTCATTACAGAGTGGTAGTGGTGAGTCAAGAGGCTGTGCTCCAGTCAAGAGGGTGGGGGAGCCACTTTCCTTCTGTGCGTTGTACAGAACCTCCTCACCTCTAGCAGACTGGCTCTGAGATGAATAATGAATCCCCCCGTGGGTGAAATATTAATGACTGCTCTTTTAAACTGACTGAATTGCAATGAGGGAGGGGGGGTAGAAGGAAGGGGAGGGGAGGGGAGTTGAGGGGGAAGGCTGGGGATGATTTAGGCTTATCAAAGGGTGTTTTTTTGGTGTGTTGGTTTCCCTTCGGAGAGGGGGCTATCAATATTTAATTAGAGTGAAAATATTTACAATATTTGGCCTTGGTGAAACGTGCCGATTCAGGGATACCTGCGACATGTCAATAACCGCTGACACACACAAACACCTGGCGTCATTCATATGGAACATGTAGCCATAGCCACCCCCTGGTGCCCCAGTGGAGTCGTTAATTGATCTCCATGTTGAATCCCCGAGCTGGGATCCAGGGGAAGATCACAGCAAGCGGCAGCAATGCATTGTGGGAGAGTCTCCTGTTGCCGCCGCTATCACCGTGTCCTTCGCCGACCTCTGTCTGCAGCAGCGGCTCCGCGGGCGTGTTGTGTCTCGCCCCGTGTGTTGTGTGTGTGTACGTGTGTGTGTGTGTGTGTGTGTGTGTGTGTGTGTGTGTGTGTGTGTGTGTGTGTGTGTGTGTGTCTTTGTGAGTGCGTACGTGGTTGTGGTCTTTGTGAGTATGCATGCCTAGAAAATTAAGTAGGACTGATAACTAAACAGTTAGGGAGTTGTATTAAATATTTATTATTGGATAATGTGTGTCTCTACTTTTATTATGTTAATTTGCTAATTATTCAAGTGAAAGTATTTTGTTTATGAGCATAAATTGTGCTGGTTTATCAGAGAGCGAGGGGTTTTAAGTTTCCATGCATTAGCATCGTTCTCCGCTACTATTTTTCAATTGCAAAACATGTTTTTGAACACAAGCTCTTGAATTGATGAATCCCCCCCAGCATGTCTGCAGTTAATGTGTGTGGCTGTACTGCATTAAAGGGACTTCAGTTCATCACAGTCTGTGTGGCGGGGGAGAGAGGCCAAGTGCACTCTGGCGTCAGTCAGTGGATCGACCAGCGCTATTTAAAAACCTATCGGACAACCTATTGACAGAACTATCTGTTCAGTCCGCTCTGTATCAGCTCTCCGCGAGTTCCGGACTTTCAACTAACCTGTGTGTGTACGTGTGTGTGGGTGTGCGGGTGTGTCTGTGCGTGTGTTGTTTTTTTTGTGTTTGTTTGCATTAATGGAAATTGGAATACTAGACAAACCAAACAGTGGCTGCCATCCTCCCTAACAGTTAACACGTGAATATGGACGCTTCTCTTGTCCGACCACTGTCTTTATCCTACTCAAGCACATGTCAAGTGTTTCAGTACTCCATCAGTCCAGACTGTATTTTTTGGATGCTGATTCCTGTGGATAGTGACTCCAGATGTTGGGCAGATGCTCTGCTTGGGTCAGTGTCGCATCAGTGGGCTGATAGAAGATTTAAACTTGGACACCCCCTCAATATTTAATCATGTGTGTGAGAGCGACAGATGCAGCTAATTAGAGTATTTCTCTCTACAGACAGACGGAAGGACATCCGAGTCAGTGTCATGGCTCATTCAGGCAGCAGATGGACGGACAGTGTCATGACGTGTGTTGCGTTGGTGACCAATGATGTTACGATCGATATATTTTCCCCTAACATACACATTAAGTGTCTGGACGTCTGTCTGGTTGGGAGGTGACTTTCTGATTGCATTGAAGCATTGAAGCAAGATTTTAATGCTTCTCAATGTCCCAGTCCCCCCCCACCCCCACCCGAAACGCCGTGCCAAAAAAAAAGGTCCGCTTCAAGCTATTATTTCAGTGTTTTGTTCCCGCAAAGAGCTGAGAGCGGAGTTCTGAGATGCCCGGCATTCCTCCGTGTTCACATTCCTCTCCTCCCTGGGAAGAGGAGGGGAGAGGAGGGGAGAGGCGGGGAGAGGCGAGAGAGGAGCGAGGTTCACGGGCCCTTCGCCTCATTAGGTAATCTGGGGGACAAGGAGGCAGCCAATCCTATTGAAGATGTGTCAAAACCCCCTTGGCTTCTCAAATTAATATCAGCACTGCGATGCCACCCTCATCTCTCTGATAGCAGCGTGTTTCTTCGTCTGTGAAGTGAGTCACCTGAGGAGGTCATCAGCGTGGAGGGAGAGAGCCCGGAGTCTGAGCACCTGTTCCCCGGGGCCGGCGCCATTCATGATTCACTTTGGCTGTCGTTCTCGATCAGTTACCATTCACCAAGGCTAGCGGCCGGTTTCATAAAGCTGCGGATATTCGCTGTCTCAGCCCTTAATGGGAAGTGGAACATCCGGGGTCAGCTTTAACGCTGCCTTCCACCCTGTTAGGGATTTGAAAAGCCTCCCGAATCTACAATTAACAGGTCCCCATCCCCCTAAACCAAGCCCACCTCTCTTCCGCTGCCTCTCTTCACACCCAGATTTCAAATCCATTGTATGTATTTTTTTTTTTTTAAGGGGAACCGCTGGTTTCCCTGCAGTGTTTCCATGGTGATGGTTTGGCATTCATCTGTTGGTGTCATGAGGGTTGTCTGGGCCGATATTGCCCTGTTCTTTTTAAAGGGGCCAATGTCATTCTAATATAGCTTATAGGTCAGACAGAGAGAGGGGGGGGGTGATGGACAGATAGAGAGGGAGAGAGGGAGAGAGGGAGACAAAATAGGGATGGATGGAACCAAACAGTGAGGGGGGAGGATGGGAGAGGGACAGAGAGGTGTAATCGTATGTGCATATGCAAGAGGGGGGGCTGTGATGGTGTCGGTGGAGTGGGGGGGGGGGGGGGGACTACTCAGAGTCTCTGATGTGGTCCCCAGAGACTTTTCGCCCATGGGGATACAAAAGCATTCGTTATTCTGAATCAAACATACGTATATATTGAACTTATTATTTGTAATCACGGATCCAGCTGTCCTACTATGTCATAGCAGAACTTGTGGAGGGAAACATGGGCCAGAAACCCTCCACCGATTGGGTGGAGTAAAGCCTTGTGTCCTGTTTCGTTACGGAGATATTATACTGAAGGGAAATTGATTCGCCAAAGGCGACAAAGCTTTCAGAAGAGGGTTTCAAAAAGGGTATTTCTACAGTGCCCTGTCTACAGGGTGTGGATTTGAAACCTTTACAGACACCTTTCTACTGTTTACTTCTGCTGGGTGTTTTTGTGTTGAGTTCTGCACCTCCAGCTACACGGTTGATCGATACAAATATGAAGCAAACCAAAAACAAACACTGTGCACTGATCTGGGATCGTCTGCCGCCAGACTTTAGATGACATCCAAAAATGTGAAGATTTCTAGATTTTATGTAAAGTTGATGTCTAGATTTTAGATGTCTAGATTTTATGTAAAGTTGTATTTGTGATACGAATGGCAGAGTCATATACAAAATGACTATTTGCTCAATCAATGTGTCCATGTTGAGTAGTAATATGATAATGCAGAGAACTTAAAAAGGGCACTTTTACAAAAAACAGCTTGTGATAACATTTTTTTTTTATTCGTTTTTTATTTTTTATCTAGCTCAACAGTTTACCTTGGAATAGAAAAAATAGAACTTTCCATTTCCCTTACACAGGTACTTATCCTAACATACCCACACGCCAACAACCACCCAGCCACTAACACGCAGACGCCCTAATTTAAACACACACACACACACTTCCCCCACTGCCGTTCATTCAACCACTACTTTCCTTACACACACACAACACACACACACACACACACACACACACACACACACACACACACACACACACACACACACACACACACACACACACACACACACACACACACACACACACACACACACACACACACACACACACACACACACACACACACACACACACACATCCACACTTAGACACGTTTGCTTGGCCTCCCTCCTCCACCTCCCCTCCTTTCTCTCTCCCCCCCCCCCTCCCACCTCCCAACGGGCCGTCATTAGTTTCCATGGCGACGGTTTGGGGGCTTTATTGCGGCTCTTGGATTTCTTTCAGAGTGGCGGTGGCAGGGGCATTGTTCCCTCCTCTCCGCTGTGAATGGTGCCGAGATCAGGTCGGAGCGGGCGAGAGACATATACGTATATATATATAAATATATATATATATATACAGAGGGATAGCAGTAGAGAGACACAGAGAGAGAGAGAGAGAGCCCAGGAGCACCATTTGTGTGGAGAGGGAGAGACGGAAGGAGGGAAGAGAGCGAGGGGGAATGAGAGAGAAGGAGAGGAGGGATAGGGTAGAGGGAGAGCAGAGAGTGCGGGAGAGCGGCAGCATCAGAGAGGAGAGAAAGGGAGAGGGAGGGAGGGAGGGAGGGAGGGAGGGGAGAGGAAAGGAGGAGCAGGAGGAGGGAAGAGAAAGAGGAAGGGAGGGAGCGGGTGGAGGGGTGTCAGCGTGTTGCTCATAGTGAGTCGTCGAGCGAGTGAGAGAGAGAGAGAGATAGAGAGAGAGACATAGAGAGAGAGAGAGAGAGAGAGAGAGAGAGAGAGAGAGAGAGAGAGAGAGAGAGAGAGAGAGAGAGAGAGAGAGAGAGAGAGAGAGAGAGAGAGAGAGAGAGAGAGAGAGAGAGAGAGTGAGAGAGCCTCGAGCGAGAGAGGGAGCGAGCCAACGAGAGAGGGAGAGGGAGAGAGAGGAAGCGAGTGGCAGTAGTAGCCAGAGACCCATGCAGTCTGCTCCTAGAGAACCGGCGCTAAGGCATCTAGCTTAGCTCCCGTCTCACAGAACACAGCCCCCTTGCGCGTGGCTACGTAGCGGACTAGGCTGGACCCCGGGGCCTGTCACGTCCATCTGA
>OLKM01000229.1:17500-35000 GCA_900291075.1 Melanogrammus aeglefinus
TGCATAAGGACTGACTCGTTTTTTTTGAATGTACGACTGTGAGTAACCATGACAACGACCAAAATACCCTTCGTGGCAGAATAGGCATGGGCACTTTTAATGGCGTCCCTGTTTTCCCGGGAACCTGATTTCTCCTGCAGGAGCTGGCCTCAGGCAGGCTGTTACCGGTGGCACAGGTGACAGGTGGCCACAGCACCTTTCCACAGGCATCAATAAGCCTTTCCCAGGAGGGCTCAGGGCTGGATCTGCAGGGAGCTGAAAGAGCAGAATCTCTCTCTCTCTCTCTCTCTCTCTCTCTCTCTCTCTCTCTCTCTCTCTCTCTCTCTCTCTCTCTCTCTCTCTCTCTCTCTCTCTCTCTCTCTCTCTCTCTCTCTCTCTCTCTCTCTCTCTCTCTCTCTCTCTCTCTCTCTCTCTCTAATCCTTCCCAAAAACACCCCCGTCAACAACAAGGAGACAGTTGGTGGAATGGAGAAAATGGCCGTCAGACCGGCGTTTGGCCCTATGGTTTCATTATAATTAGATTTAACGGCCAGCAGCTGCTCATGATGCTCAGTTAAACGGCTCCTCATGTTGCACGATGGTAGGAGGACCTGAATGCAAAGGCAAGAGAGCTATCATCAACGCACGGCCCAACAAACCTGAAACGCTACCTGCGTTACCAGTGCGTTGCATTGTACGTGTATATACTTTACGTGCTCCGTGTTCAGTCTCCGGCCCACTTTGAGCACAGGTTCTTGGGTTCTTGTTGTTATTTGCTTTGGGATATAAGAGTTCAGTGTTGTCGATGATTTATCGGGCTCCACGGCGCACCTGGACCCCTGTGTTCTAGCGGGTTGTGCAGCAGACAGAAGGAGAGCCCAGGCCCCTGGGTCTCACTAGTGGTGTGCGTAGCGCTGAGCTGTGACTCTATAGGGGAAACACTGCGGCCATTACAGGAGGAAATAGGAGCCTTTTATTAGTTTTTCAAGTGTACACCTGGCTTCTATAATGGGCCTCGCCTTCCCACAGGCTTCTGTCTGTCTGTCTGTGTGTGTGTCTCTGTCTCTATCTCTGTCTGCATACTTGTGCTTGTGTTCTTGCATACATTAGCGGTATGGCTTATTAGTATGTACTTTCCGTCGGCTAATTGGTCTAATTTTGCCACCCGAAAACCTCTTGTTCGTTAAGCATTTGGCAATTTTCCGCTTTCCACTTCTCAAATATAAAAGATTAATACCAGGCTCTCCTTTCATTTGTTATTTCAAGTTGTTGACGGGAAGTCAGCGGGCCAGAAGCTGGAATCGAGAACCCACGAAGCCCTTGGGTGATAAATTGTGTCGGGCAGCAGCAGAACTGAGGCCGGTTGTCTCGGCTTCTAACTTGTTTGAAAACGGACAAAAGCTGCTGACTCTTGCCTTTTCACATCCAAGTGGCATTTAGAAATGAACTCTGACGTCAAGAGCCCCACTGCAAAGAGGCATGTCAGTGCAGAGTTTACTACGACCTTTGAGACCCTCTGCGAGGGTGTGGGTATGTGCGGATGTTGGGCTACATTCCAAATTGTACAAGCTCCAGGATCTCCCCTCAACACCCCCCCCCCCCCCCATATATCCACCCTCGCTCTCCCACCCGCCTACAATCTGGACACATACAAACCAGGCAAAACCGGACCAAACCAGGCTAGCCTCCACATGTCCTGTTCTGGGTGGGGTTGGCCTCCCCCACCTGCCATCACCCGCCTCCTTCCACTCAACCTCCGCCCTTCTTCACCTCCTGGGACTCTTAGACTGTCAGCGGGAGGAGGAAACACCTCTGTGCAGGCTGACGCTCATCCTGTGTGGAAGTGGCACAGAGTAGGGGTGCTGCCCGCCGCTGGGACATGGTGTGAGGCACCGGTTAGGGAGCGGCCCCTCCACCCAAAACCCACCAAAAGGATATACAGTTCCAGATACAATACGAGGGGAAAAGGGCAACGCTCGGCACGGGAGCCAGAAGGACAGAGGAGAGGTTAACACACAAAGCAGCAGGGCTGCGTGGGTCTGTTGAAGGCCTGAATGCCATTGAAAGTCCGATGCAGAGATTGTCACGCACATGCTCTCTTGAGTTACCTCGCTTTTCGTTTGCGTGGTAGTCACTTTTATTCCTTTAGTCTTCACACACAATTGTGCTTGCATGCGCACGCACGCACGCACGCACGCACGCACGCACACACACACACACACACAACACACACCACACACACACACACACACACACACACACACACACACACACACACACACACACACACACACACACACACACACACACACACACACACACACACACACACACACAAACACTATACAAAATATACCCACTCACCTATCCCGCCTGCTACTTGAGGGTTTCATGCGAGAGGCTTGTGTGTGGCTCCTTGGAAACTTTGGCTTATTCCAGAGGTGTAATTCTGTGGCAGCCAAAGGTGCATTTATGTTGTTTGGGAGAGTGAAGGGTAGTGTGTTATTTGGGTGAAATGGAATGTTTTTATTGAATAGCGTTTGTGCGCACTAGGGCCGCAGTGGAATAGCACTGTACTTTAGCGAGCGCAGTAAAACGTGTGTGTATGTTTGCATTAGCAGGCAGTTCTTCGAGCGCAATGCAACTGGTCTCGGCTCGAACATGGTGTCAGAGAGACAGTTTGTGGTTTTGACCTCACAAGGTTTCTTCGATGCCTTTTACGACAACGGTTAGCGAAAAGGAAGGTGGTGTGGATTTTGCATTGACTTATGTAGCTGTGCTTGTGTATCAGATATGTGCAGAGTACGACAGCTTTAAATGTGCCACTCATGATGCCTTCTTTTGTCGAAGTAATCAATGGATTAGCATTAATCAATCACACTGACAAGTGTGATTCCCTCAATCAATGGAATAGATGGATTCAGCCAATCCATATATTAAAAAAGATAACTAATCAATGCATTTACACTTTGGAGAACCTTCTTTTAATTGCTGACAGAATTGGACATGTGCTTAATGTCCACAATGTGGACTGTTTGAGGACGGACAGAGGGCACACGGACCCCTTGGTGTGTGCGTGGTGTGCTATTTCAGGCGGTGGGCACGGATGACACATGGAGCAGCCTTGTGTTTAGTCGGAGTCAAAAGGGTTGACTCACTTTTTCTCAACAGCAGTGGTAGCAAATGTTTCCTCTGGCTAAAAATGTGTTTATGTTTGTTATTTTTAAACCTGACGTTGCAAAGAAATCTACTTTTGGAGACATCCCTACCCCACATTACAAAGCGCGTTGCGCTTTGCCCTTCTAAACAGTACACTTCTAGTTGAGTTTGTCGTGGTTCCTCCCGGTGAATAGCCTCCATTTTAGGGGCTGCTTGGCTGGCGTCCACCCCTGGTTTCTGGGACAGTTACACAGTCTTCTCCACAGGCCGTTCTGTAAACCCCCTTGTTCTCCTCTGTGTGTGTCTACCCTAATTGCCGATGTGTAGTCGCTTCCCTACGAACAGAGAGGGCCCTTTGGCTAGTGTAGCACACGGCCTGCACACAATGACGGCCACACTTCAGTGCACCATGTCTCCTTAACTTGTCTGCTGTAGCGGTAGGCGGCCATGTCTGCTGTACCGGTAGGTAGCGGTAGGCGGCCATGTCTGCTGTACCGGTAGTGGGAGCAGCTATGTCTGTAGTACCAGTTGTGGTAATAGCTGTAGCAGCTATGTCTACTGTATGGTTAGCGGTAGCAAATATGTCTGCTATTCCAGTAGGTGTAGCAGTAGCAGCTATGTCAGCTTTACTGGTAGGTAGCGTTAGCAGCTATGTCAGTTTTACTGGTAGCATTAGAAGCTAAAGCTATGTCAACTTTACTGGTATGTTGTGCTAGCAGCTATTTCCACTAGACTGTTAGAGGTAGCAGCTACGGTGGGAAGGAGTTGTGAGTTAAGAGGTGTGGTCATTGCAACCCGAAACAGGGCTTGTTGCTGATAATAGCATGAATATACCTGAGTCATCCATTCTGAGTCATCCATTCTGAGTCATCCATTCATCATCCCTGCGTCACAAAGTGCCTTCAAAACGGTTCAAATTTACCAGAAACCGTGAAATACCTTCGTTATCTCAGACTTCCATTGGCTGTTACGTTACCTGCGTGCCTCTCTTCAACTAGCGTTTAAACAAAAAACCTAGGTGGGAAGTCTCTCTGTAAATAAGTGTTCTGTTTGGCTAAGTCAAGGGTTATATCCATCCATGTACAATGTTTACACATACGTGAGTTTGTCTACGCGTGCGTGTGTGTATATTTTGCATTGGTTTGTAACTTACTGGAAGTAAAGAAGTGACTGGGTTGATATAGCTGTGTGTGTGTGTGTGTGTGTGTGTGTGTGTGTGTGTGTGTGTGTGTGTGTGTGTGTGTGTGTGTGTGTGTGTGTGTGTGTGTGTGTGTGTGTGTGTGTGTGTGTGTGTGTTGTAGTGTGTGTGTGTGTGCGTGAGAGACCTTGGGGAATGCCAAGTAGCGGACGTGGTCTCAAATGAATCACGTTTGGACGGTTATTAAAACCAGTAAAATCCCTTGTCTGTGCGTGTGTGTGTGTGTGTGTGTGTGTGTGTGTGTGTGTGTGTGTGTGTGTGTGTGTGTGTGTGTGTGTGTGTGTGTGTGTGTGTGTGTGTGTGTGTGTGTGTGTGTGTGTGTGTGTGTGTGTGTGTGTGTGTGCGCGCGCGTGTGTGTGTGTGCATAAGGCCATCTCCCTCTCTCCATCAGAGCTGAACGACTCCCTAAATTAAAGCTCACTTCATCTCAGCCACTTTCTATTTGAGCCCCTGGAGCTTGTAACCATACCTCACATTAGCTCTGTTGCCGAAGCAATGCCCTTTCCTCATGGCACTGCCATCCCCAGACCCCCTCCGGCCTCAGCTCGGGCCGGCCTAGCCAGCCCACCACACGGTTGGCCCCCACTCTGATGTCATCTTGTCAGGCCTTGTGAGCGTCATGCTCGCCATACTTGTTGACGGTCGGTGACAGTGTATTGTTTAGGCAGGAAGGAACGCAGACAAGCCTTCGAGGCATCCTACATATCTTTAAATGTTGTTGTTGTTTTTGTTGTTGTGTTTTTGTTGTTGTGTTTGTTGTGTGTTATTGCGCTTGAAATGGTAGTTTACTTAATGCACGTGTTGTATAAGCGTTGTATAATCAATTCATCTTTTTATGCAGCAATATATTTTTCCTTTATTTAAAATAGTGCTGTGGAGAAAAGGGGCTCCAGGCTGTTCCCATCACTCCCCCCACCATTTCCCTACACCCCCTCTTCTCCTCTTTACCCCCCCCCCCCCTCCAAAACTATCAGGCTCCTAATCTGTGGGAGCCGGAGCAGTCCTCCCACTCAGTGTGGGAGGACTGGGCCAGGGCCCGCTGTGCCCAGTGACCTGATTTAGGGTGAGAGGATAGGCCTGACAGGATGACTTAGCCAGCCCCCCCTGCCCCACCACCACCACTACCACCCACACCACCATTTACCCCACCCTCCCCCTACCCAGTCACCCATCTCCGGGCCACTGAGAAAACCACAACGCCAGTGGAAAGAAAATAACCAACATTGGCCAGTCGCGCGCTCATAACAGGAGCCCGCGAGCGTCCTCAGCAGGTAGGCCGTGATTGGGCGGCCGCAGGGTGGAATGCCTGCCCGAAGGTTAGTCTATAGCTGGGCGATAGAGTGCAAGGGGACGAGCAGTGATGAGGGCAGAAGTGTTAATCTGGAGCCAGATGTTGTTATGTGTGATTGGTTGGCCGTTGATCCCCCTCTATGTGTGCATGCATGCGTAGTGCGCCGAGAGTTAGTTACTGGGTGATGTAGTCTCACCGCCTCAAGAGAGGCTCACGAGTGTTAGGGATTGATCCATTGGTTGTCGCATGGGAGATCCCACTGGAGCTGTTGTGGAACAATAACAGAAGTATTCCTCTCTCATCAGTCCTCAATGGAACAGACAGTTCCAATGTTAAGTCACTGCCTCTTTGACAAGAATACGTCTCTTTTCTGCCATGGTCAACAATATCATGCATGGTGATTTGAATCTCCCCTCTGTGTATATTTAGTGATCTTGCCAAGAAACACTGGAGTGTATTTGGTGCAGCCTCTCTTTCAGTGGAGTTGTTCAGTGTGTAATGATATGAGTTTCTCTGCTGTGGTGACGAGGTGCTCCACGTGGCTGCTCCTACCCCTGTGTCGATGTGGGCTAGTATTACAGTGTTTGTTGCCGCAGTGCTGTGTAAACCTGGCCGTGGCACAGTTTTCCCCTCCAGCCTCAGAGGGTGAGGGCCGTTAAAAGCTAGCGAAGGAGGAATATATGGGCAAATCAAGGTCAGTGCGTTTCTTTCTCCTTTCGCTCTGGGATGTTGTGGAGTCAGGCTGCACAATGTGTTCCCGTATCAAACACACACTGATACATCAAATAAACGACGTGTCATCTATAGCCTTTCTCTGTCGTTTAAAGTGGCAGGGTACAATTTTGGGGGGAGATCGATGGTGACTTTGAGCTACATTAGCGCAAGTAACCTCCAACTAAGCAGCCTATAAAAGTAAATAGGGCAGTGTAAGTAGAACACTATTTCACCAGGATGTCAACTTATCTCAGCGGTGTTCCCCCGGTTTCCTGTTTGTCTATTGAGAACAATATCGCACATTATCTTGTTTCCATTGAACTCCCCCATGAAAAATTACGTTCCCGGCGGGCACACCAGTCTCTGCACGTAGGTGCCGCCAGTCTGGGTGTTTCGGAAGGGATTTGTCAAGTCAATGGAAGGAGTTTCATTCAGGAAGACGTAAGGGAGAGGAACGGAGACTGTCAGTCTGTCAGGCCAACAGAGAACCGACACAGAATCAATCAATATAGTCAGGCATATATATATATATATATAGCTGGCATGAGAGAGAGAGAGAGAGAGAGAGAGAGAGAGAGAGAGAGAGAGAGAGAGAGAGAGAGAGAGAGAGAGAGAGAGAGAGAGAGAGAGAGAGAGGAGAGGAGAGAGAGAGAGGGAGAGAGAGGAGGGGGGGGGGGGAGAGAGGGAGAGGCGAGGAGAGAGAGGAGGGAGAGAGAGAGAGAGAGAGAGAGGAGAGAGAGAGAGAGGGAGGGAGAGAGAGAGGGAGAGAGAGAGGGAGAGGAGAAGGAGGGGGAGGAGGAGGGGGGAGGAAGAGACACAGATTGTAGTGTAGACAGACGTTAGCAGTGAAGAAAGGATTGACTCGATTCTGCATTTTGGGCATAGTGGGGGGGGGGGGGTGCTGTTGTAGCTGTGGGGGTTGTCGTCGCTGTGTTGTCAGGGGATACCAGAGGAGCTGTGACTGGCTGGCGGTCGATGCCCCCCCTCCCCCCCTGAGGCATAGGGGGGGATTCGTCTCCCAGACAGCAGTGGGGGGGTGGGGGGGTGGGGGGGACTGTACTCAAGGGATGATGGGTAATAAATGGCGCTCAGAAAGCCGCCGAAATGGGCTGACAGTAACTGTCAGTTGGCAGTTTGCTGGGGATGAGTGTTTGTGTGTTTGTGTATATGTGTGTGTGTGTGTGTGTTTGTGCATGTATGTGCTTGTTTGATGTCTATGTGTTAATGCTCGCAGGCATTAAGTTGTGTTAGGTTCAGGATTAGGATAAATCAAAAGTCTCTGCATTTTTTGCAATTTTGGGATCAAAGGCAGGCTTTCTTTGCAAGAGACACACACACAGACACACACACATACCCACACATAGTTTCTATGCAGTGATATTTGTCTGAAATTCCAAAGCTGGTGTCATGTTGTCACCTAGGGGTCATGTGCTTTCTGCAGAACCACATGCTTTTCACTAATATACCCCCCGAGACACACACACACAGACACACACACACACACACAACACACACACACACACACACACACACACACACACACACACACACACACACACACACACACACACACACACACACACACACACACACACACACACACACACACACACACACACACACACACACACACACACACACACATCACTCACTCATACAAACACACAGACACACACACACAACCATGGCAACACGCACAGGAACAGCATGTGCGGGGAAATAAATATTGCACTGTTCAATGAATCACTGCAAAAAAGATCTTTGCATGAGCACACTTGAGTCAAGGCTTCAGCCAAGCACAAGTGCTTGACTGAAGCCGGCAGAGTAATGCAGTCTTTCCAGTTAAGTCACCAATAGCATGCTCTTAGAATCCTGGTCCCCTCTGGGATAGAGGAGGATGACCCGCATGGCTCCACCGTGAGGAGTAAACAAGAGCAATGCTTGTTGTTCATTGGGACCAAGAAACAACCAAAAATAGCCTCAGTAAAAATACCAAAATAAAAATGGTGGACGCTCTTCAGATAAGTGTTGCCATGGCAACCCCGAGATCTCCATCGGTGCCACAGGGGTTATGGCCTTCAACATAGCGTTCAGATGTGATTGTTCCTTTTTTAACCTGGTTCCACGTTGAGACCCTTACCTGTAGGAGAAGGGGAATGCACTCTAGGGGGTTTTCAACAAAGGTATCTGCTAAGGATCTGTTGTTAACAGTATTCCGTGTGAACCTTCTCTGTTCAGATCAGTGTGTTGACTGACTCATTGTCAGTCATGGTTTTTAGTCTTTTGTCTAGCAGGGCGTTGGAGCCCTTAGAGTGGTGTTCAGGTCTGGGAAATCATACATTATCATACTGTCTCATCTCCATTACATATGGACAGGTTTCTTTTGTCCAATTGTTTTAGGACATTATAAATAGATTAAGAGGAAAACAATCACGCACACACAAAAAAAACTACACTTCCCATAGTCCTCCTTATCTTTCTTTGAAAAGAGTGGGTTTCACTGAGCTTTCGCTTTAACTATGAATGGAAGGTGCGGGAACCTAGCTTGGATTGGTCGGTTGGGCCGTGACGGGACCACATGTGGCCTGGAGGGTGGGAGCAGTGATCAGGTTTGGCCAGGTGCAGTTTCTTAGAGCGCGCCTTCACACAAACAGATGACTGTGTGTGTGTGTGAGTGTGTGTGTCAGCCCATTATACCGCGCCAAGGTTGGAAAATGTGGTTCTGGGTGTGTTCTTGGTTTCTTGTGTGTGTGCTGGAAACCGCCACACAATGCAGTCTTTAGTACACACTGTGTTGGCAGATTGGGAGGAGAACATGCTACGCTATTGATGGATGCTACGTTGAACGTTTTACTTCCTACTTGGTTCCCTTTGAATTGTTGGATCCATGAAGCACGAAGCAGACCGTGAGCTAAGGTAATGAAACTTTATCACATGCTTTCCCTAGATTTCAAATCAAACTAAAAACCTCTGAGGTTCTGTTGCTTTCAGAGATAGCCTCATAGAGACCGAATGGCCTTTGCTCCCTAGAACCGTGACTGTGGACATTTCCAAAGAACGCTGCGTTGTAAAAGATGATAAGCGTGAGGTTATTTACTTTAAACAAGTCGTAATGCTTAGTTCTTCACAACGCTCTTTGTCTCAATCAATACAGCCCTAATTCATTGCATCCTAATGGAATATTATGGGATTTCAGATCAGAGCAGGGGATTGAGTGCTGGCCCCTTCCCCTGTGTCATCGAGTTCCTGTTTACTGTTAATCTTCTTGATCCCCGGCCCTGGTATATTCGCTAACCCTAACCCAGGTAACCATGGCAACGGCAGGTTGCCATAGGTACGGGCCACTATGCCCGTGTCTCCCAGCCCCTTGAGCAGAGTGTTTGTTTTTCCCAAGGGTGACCCGGGCCCTGGGTCAAAGAGTTGGCTGCTGGTGTTCTGCTTGTCTGGGGAACATGCCCTGTTCACTTGTTTATACTCTAGGTCTGCACTCTGAGTCTACTTAATACGCACCTTTGATTTATAGGGTTAGGGTTAGTGCAGGCTGACGAGTCAGGGAGAGCACTGGGAACGCTTTCCAAATACTTTCCAAATAGGGAGTACCGAAATCTTTTCTATTCTTCCCTTTATTTGTCCTTGTTTCTGCCTTGTCTAAACAGTTGCTAGCGCTCTGTGATCTGTGTGCCCGTGTCTGTCTCAAAGCTACAGTGTTCTTCAATTCATTTTGTTTTTTGCTGAGTTGCAAAGTCCAGCCTGCTTGGATGATCTCGCAGTGCGTCCTTTAGCGGTGAGGAGAGGGTAGGAACGGCTGGGCCCACGCCAAGTGGAACGGACTCATCTCCTAGAGACAAGTCAGCCACTGCCTTCAGGCCACAGCAAGAAAAACATTAAAGTACACAGAGTCGGATTCCGATGAGACGAGTGAGACGGAAACACGGGCCGCGCTCCAGCGGAGATAAGACGGGGGGTGACTGGAGTCCAACCATAAGCCAGCAGTAATGGATCTCTGCGAGGCTGCAGTTCACACAGCTATTTACCAAAAGCCCATCTATCTGCTGCTTTAATGGAACCACTCATCAGATAACAGCTAAATTACAGGCGTCGTTGGACACTGAGCGGTTGTGTGCGCGGGCTCGTGCGTTACACGTGTGATGGGCACACACAACAGTGAGCTCAGAGAAAAGGAAAACAGAGGTTATATGGTGAAGGTCGGCCTCCAGTCAGGTAAAGGTTATCCACCTGTTGGCGCTCCAGATCCACCGATATCCCCTCTATGCAGGCAGGAAATACATTTTGGGTCCATGCACACACACAAACACACACACTCATGCACGCACGCACGCAGGCGCGCACACACACATAATCGCAAAGTGGTATCAAGAAGATTGAATGCATCAGCGGTGGCTGAGTGAAACCAATATCCAATCTCTTGCAGTACAAAAAGTTTTGAGCTCTTATGTTCTCAGGGCCACCTTTGCCCAGAGAGGCAGAATCAATTGCACGTGGCTTCCAGTTCTCCTCTGCTTGCCCTTGCTCTCGGCTCTCTATTTCACAACATGATCCTAAACGCACACACACACGCACATACGCACACACACACACACACACACACACACACACACACACACACACACACACACACACACACACACACACACACACACACACACACACACACACACACACACACACACACACACACACACACACACAGACCCAGAGGCGAAGGTTGGTGGTCTGTGACCGTTCCACGGCGCTGCACCTGCAGTAGGATTAGGCTAGGTGATGTCAGGAAGGGGTCCCGCTTTGGTGCTCTGCTACGCCGATCAAACCCCGTAATGAACTGTGTCTAATGGGGCAAGCAAGCCTAACGTCCTGATCAATAACCCTCTCCCTCCCCTTCCCTCCCTCTCCCCCTCCCTCCGTCCCTCCACAGATCTGTCTCCCAAGTACCAGTGCAGGTCGGTGGACTACCTGTGTTCCCCGCAGCTGGTGAAGAAGGCCCCTCCCCCCAGACCATGTCAAGAGAGGCCGACCCTCAAGCCCCGCCCCCCGTCAGAGTCCTCAGCCCGGCCGCCGACCGCCCAGAAACCTCAAGGTAAGAAAAGAAACGACACACCGCTGACATATGTGTTGGTGCCCGGGGATGTCCGTCCAAAACGTCTGGGATGTTTTAGTTCTGCACGGCTGCAGTTCCTCCCAAGGCCGTGTAGTTTGTGAAGGGCTGTCGTTGATATCGGGCCCCTGAAGAGAAGCCCTTCTGTGATATGTCACCTGTCACTTCCATGGCCCCTGTGTCGGCCGGACCTGCCTGGCTGGAGGTGACCTCCAGGAACAGCCGTCGTTGCAGGCTAATGGGATATAGGTTATGAATTCAGCCAGTGAAACATTGCACCACCTGATTTGAACATGCCCTGCAGCGCTACACAAAAAACTGAACGTGTCTTTACCTGTTCCACATTTAGTCCAGCGCTGCTATTGTGTGTGTGTGTGTGTGTGTGTGTGTGTGTGTGTGTGTGTGTGTGTGTGTGTGTGTGTGTGTGTGTGTGTGTGTGTGTGTGTGTGTGTGTGTGTGTGTGTGTGTGTGTGTGTGTGTGTGTGTGGCAGGCAACATTATCCACGTAACCGCCCACTTATTATCGTTACGAATCCTGTCCCTGCATTGATCTAATGAAAAAAAACAAATATGTAATTGCTTGCAGCAATACACCCACCCATGCAGACCACTATATGTGCATGCACACACACGCCCACATGTGCAAAAACACAAGAGCAACTACTAGGAAGGAAACCACACTCAGACACATACTCTCACACACACACACACACACACACACACACACACACACACACACACACACACACACACACACACACACACACACACACACACACACACACACACACACACACACACACACACACACTGTTCACCAACATATCATCACTTCTACCTGCTTCCTCAATTCAGCCCCAATGTCAAATAAGTCAGATAATAATCTCATTTAAAACCTTACATAGTTGATTATTGTACATCTTAACAAGGTCGATACACCCTTTTTTAACATCTTTTGTCGGCTCGGCTCAGCATCCTTAGATCTCGTTTTGACACCACTGTGGCAAATGCTCACACTCATCTTAACATCCTGTTCTGAAACGAGGAAGTCCTCAGACGGCTGTGTCTCTGAGCTAATCCTTCCCCATACCACTTCTCTCTTCGCGTGTAGCTCTTATCAGACTCAACACATTGAGGGTTTGACGTCTGGGGGGAATGTGAGCAGGCATCCAGCTGGGCTCTATGGAGCTTCTGACTTTCAGGAGCACACACGGCGCGCACACACGGCACTCACATGACGCGAGATCGCTAAGGCTGTTTCACAGGAGAGCTCTCCGGTCTCTCCTTCTCTCTGTGGCTACCTGACCTGGGCTCCTTTCGTCTGCAGTGCCCCCTAAACCGCCACACCTGCTGGCCCTCGGACAGGACAAGAAGCCCAAGAGGATCCCCCCCGCGCCTTCCAGGCCCCTGCCGGCGCCCCCGCCTCCCCCCAAACCAAAGCCTGTGTTGACAGCTCCCATCCAGGTTCCTCCCACCCAGAGAGAAGCCCCGAAGGTCGGGCTGCTCATCGAGAAGTTTGAGAGCTCCAGGTAGGCTCTTTATGGCTCTCACTCACTGCATTGTTTTGGCTCTGTTCATAGTTATGCGGTTTGTAGCAGTAGTAGTACATGTTCGGTTTTATTTCATGTTTAGTCATTTAGTCAGCAGACCACCTTATCCAGAGCAACTTTTGAAAATCAAAGCATGCAATAAATACAAATAAATGAATATTCAATAAATCTGATAAAACTTTTACATATAAGTAAATTAAGGAAATTGCTGCAGCATAAATGGGACAGAGTGCAGTGCCGCTGTAGGAATCCCATACAGGACGTTAAGGTGTTGTCCCACCTCTCCTCCAGCCTCTCCATATGTCTGAGCGTAACCCAGAGGGTCCCCTGTGTGTCTCCCTGCAGGGTCCCTATCCTGGGGGTGGTTCCCAGGAGCCAGCTGCAGCTGTGTCTGAAGATGGAGCTGGTCTCTGACGCCTCGGCCCCCCGCGGTCAGAGCCCCGCCGGCTCCACGGGGGCCCAGGACGACTCCGGGGACGCCTCCTCCCTGCTGGACAAGCTCTCCCTGGGCCCCTCAGAGCGGGCCGACGAGGAGGCGGAGCTCTCGCGCCTGGTCCTCGTTGCCTGTCGCCGATGGCAACGAAGACCTGGCCCTGGAGGAGGAGGTGGACGTGCCCGGCGTCATGGTGTGCCTCCAGCGGGCCGAGCTGCGGGAGGGGGAGGAGCACCGCGGCCACCACCCGGCGGACTCCTCGGAGCCCAGCGGCAGCGGGAAGGTCCCCAACCGGGACAGCGGCATCGACAGCCCGTCGTGCACGGTGGAGGGCGAGGTGTTCCCTAACGAGGACGCCATCGACGAGGAGGACCGCTACGACAGCGTCACGGAGACGGAGACCAGCGTGTCCTGCTGCGTCACCCTGGGCAACAAGCGGGACTCCACGCAGGACGAGGACAGCGACCTGGACGAGGGGAGCTGCGGGGAGGCGGAGGGGGCGGAGAAGACGGACGCGCTCTCGGAGGCCCACAGAGTACGTACTCATGAGCGCCGGCCGTGCAGAACCACCTGGGGTGGTGCGTTGGAATGTGCCTTCTGGAGCGGGGTGCACTTTAACTTGCCTTGCGTTGTTATCAAGCCTTTCATGTCGTGGAAAAAATGAGAGAGACACAGACACAGACACGGTCTATTATTATCTCAGTCTGAGTGAAGAGAAAAGAATAGAAAAGAAAAGAAGGTCCCTTCCGCATTGCAACTTCAGACTGCTTAGTGTGTGCTGTGTTGGCACCAGAGACTAGGCACAAGGACAAGGCAGTTATGTTCCTACTTATAAAAAGGTTTCTACCTACTCGGGGCAGTAAATACATGTGTTGATGGCTGCCAGATGAAATAGTGCTGAGAACGAAGTCCAACCCGCAGCAGTGCTGGGGTTTATGTTTATGTCTTCCCCGTGACCGTGACCGTTGACTGTGAACCACCGTGACTAACACAGTAACACAGTCCCACAGTTATAGACTCAGCCACTGTTCTCACACAGATCAGGGCAAAACCGGTCCAGACCCGCTCAGCCAATGGGACGTCTGTACAGATATAATGCTACTGATATGCTGAAACAGAAAATCGGAACTTTTAAATAATATCATACTCTCCCAGTGTCTGTTTCACAGATAGACTGATAGACAATTATAAAGGATATATAGTGAACAGTAGGGGCATGTTTGTGAGATAAGGTGTCCGAGGCTGTTGAGTTCAGGGCAGGGCTGCTGCTGTTTCACTTCCTGTGCCAAATCTCTTAAGCCCAGGTTCACAAACGAACGCCCTCCTCTGCTGAGGAGCACACCTATATCCTACTTGGACGGGTGTTCCCCATATTTATCAATTCCTGTAATGTGTGTGTGACGTCTGCACATGTTTGGGTATCTGTGTGTGTGGATCTTGCTGACAGGACAACGACGCCTCAGCTGATGTTGAAAGCTGAATAATGACAGCTTCTTTTTTTTACACAGGATGTGGCTTTTTTGTCAGTGCACATTGCAAGAAGATAATGCAGCATAAAATGGATTTTGTAACATCCTCTTGACCGAAGTTAAAGTATTTAACCCGGGCTGCCTCTTGATGAGGTTACCTGTCAAGGTCACTCTTGTAGATTTACAGACATCTTTTCTACTGTAAGCATAACCTCCCATTTCCCATGTGTGGGAGTGAGTGTGCTTCCTCCGGCCAATCGCAAACATGTGTGTATGTATGTGTGTGTTTGTGTTAAGTGAGTGAGTGTGGGTGTGTGGGTGTGTGCACATGCGTGCTCGCCTGTGTACGTGTGCTTCTGGGGGCGTGCGTTCACGTGTATTTGGGTGTGTGTGAGCGTGAGTGAGCATGAGAGAGCACCAGACAATTGTTATGAAACCATCTTTGTCGCAACAGCCTTCCTGTAGTCTCTCGTGCGTTGTGTCACCGCCGCTGACGTGGAATGTGCCCGCAGACTCTTCATGCCTCACTTGAATTTCACCACGACACTTCTCAGGTGTTGACAACATGCCCGCGTCCATCACAAGGTTGTGTCCTATCGATCACCCCCATCTGTGTTATTACCATGATATCAACGTGTGAAACACCAACCACGTTCTCTTCATTGGAGTTCTTTTCAATGTTCCCCTTCTGGACAACCTCAGGTGTTTGTAACTCACGGGTGTCATTTCATCCCCTTCTATGTTGTGATCCTGTGGTTAATAGTGATGGTGTTTGGTGGGGTGGTGTGGTGAGTGTTTAACCAAAGGTTTGTTGTGTCTCCACAGAGCCCCGAAGCCCAGAGGCTGCTGAATATCGCCAGGGAGCTTCTCCACACGGAGGAGGCCTACGTCAAGAGACTGAACCTCCTAGACCAGGTAGCTGCCAAGCATATCACACCCACACAAACAGAAGCAAGCGTGCTCACGCACACACACACACACACACACACACACACACACACACACACACACACACACACACACACACACACACACACACACACACACACACACACACACACACACACACACACACACACACACACACACACACACACAACACACAGGCAATGCACAAACACACACAGGCAAGGGCCCATTGTTTAATCCCTGTACCAGTATCATTTAACTTCCTTATTAGGTGTGATTTTGCATGACTAATCTGGGTGGTTCTGCCATAAAACTCCTCTCTGAAAAGTGAACTGCACCAGTGGTTGGCGAATTGTGATTGCGATTATTGAGCCGGATCAATTTTGACACTGTGATTCACTAGACAAGGACCACCCTTCTTCTGTTCACTAGATTTAGTGAGGTGTGCTAGTGTGACAGGCTATTTGCATTAATAGTGCGTGCTTCTTTACCTTGTGTTGATCGTTGAACGTTTGTTCCGTTTCCTCTTTTCTCAGTTGATTATACAAAGTAACACACCTTTGTCTTTGTGTTTGTGCCGTTCACTTATATCTGCATGTATTTGTTTAGGAACAGTATGTGTGTCATTGAAGATGGAGACATTCCACTAAGCACTAATGTGTGTAAGCCTGGATTAAACATGGAATCAAATTATTTACCAGGCTCTGGGACAGCTCCACGTTGCAGGGTAACAGCTTGAGTTTGATGGAGTTGCCTGGCTGCACTTTTCTAAATTAACTAATTTTCTATAAACAAATACATTTTCTGTAAACAAATTATTAAAAAAGCCCCAAATAATAATAATTGCACCAGTAATTGAAAATGTTTTTGGAGCGTTATGCTAAATTATAACATTCATTAAATATGACACCTACAATTATCTCATGTTTACATACTGAATTAAAATGTAGCAATTGTGAGGCTTATTTTTATTTCCTGTTCTAAGAATTACCCGTCTTTAGAAACAGAAGAACAACCACAATGTCGGAAAGGACAGTGTCGATTCTGTTTGACTCCGTTTTGGCTCCGGTCTCTAAGACCAGAGAGAGGTGAATTAGTCTTGGGAAAAGCCTGTTTGCCATGGAGGATATATCGATGGCTATTGAGCAGCTTAACCTTGAGCCAACCAGGAAAATTCAATAAAAAGAAAGCAAAGAACATCTATGGCAGAGCTCTCAAATCCTGCTTTGTGAAATAGCCACTTGGTCATGCGAGTGACTGAGACTCGCGATTCTGCTTCATTACAACTCAAGTCTGGCTTCTAGAAGACATGCCTGGGGTTCTTTTCTCATTCTTTGTTTTGTGAAGCATAATCTCTGGGCTGGCTCTCTTCCCTGCTAATCTCTCTCGTCTATTTTATCAATAGACTGCTGCTTTTCAATGGGTCATCCATTTTTTGTGTGTTTTGTAGCCAGTCCTATCGAGTTGGCGTGGTTATATTTCTTCTTAACTTCATGGGGTAGAGATGATGATGTTAATCCATAACAGGGACTTTATATGGTTTATGGAGTACTCAGGGCAAGCAAAACCACATTACCGTTTCCTGTTATGTTGCTCTTTTTCAGCTACCTGCCAGCTTCAAGAAGTCTTTATCGCTCTGAATTTTTAAGATTCACCAACGTGTTCTGGAAAATATCAAAAATGTA
>OLKM01000229.1:37500-51455 GCA_900291075.1 Melanogrammus aeglefinus
GTATGTAACCATTAGCACATTGTTCCTGAGTTACTGAGGACAATCTGGATATTTTCTTTTTAATGTGTGCGTTATGTTTCCAAAAATTGAATAGCTTCAACATTAAATGTTGTGTGTCCTTGTTTGTGTGTTTTGCAGAGGCACTGGAGCTTATCTCTACAGCAGCTAATCATTCAAACGCGGCAATCAGGAAAATGGTGAGTACTTTTCTCAACACTATAATTATATACATAAAGCTTGATTCTTCCCTAATTACCAAGTTCATTACTAATAGTGTTGGTCTGCTCTGTCTGCAATCATATTCCTTGCAGTTTTTCAACCATCCACCATTTCTCTCCCTCTTTATCTTCCTTGTATCACTTGGTCACGTATTGAACTTTGTATTCAATACTGGAAGTGCAGCAGTTCACACAATTATATTTCAGATTGCACTTTTAATTATACCATACTTTCCATATCACAAAAACAACATAATAAAGTGAGACATTAGCTCATTATATTATCAAACCATGTCAAATATTGGCTTCCGTTTATGGCTTGTAATAATAGCATACAAACCCAAATATATAACTTTACATACTACACATAATACGTATCTGGTCATGAATGCAGCTGGCACACACACGTTTGTATGATGTAGCTGTTGCTACCCCTGGCATTAATCAATCACCTAGTTATTGTTGGATATGTTCCAGTCAGGTGAGGAGACCAGAGGTTAAATCAGCACTGACAGGAAGTTGCCATTTCCTGCTTCAGGTTTCACCGCTTTGCAGCGGAAGAGGCTGAGCAGAGTTTCTGTTAACACTCATCCATTTCTTCTCCTTTTACTCTCTCGTATGTCTCGGCTTGTTTTTCTCTTCATCTTACAAACACCGTCGAAGAGTAGGGAAAACTTTTGCTCGGATCAATACAGAGGAGATAGTGTTGGAAGGCTTTTCTTAGCCCAGGCTATGATGAGCACCTTTCAGGAATTACGCAACTACCCCCTCTGCTGGAGGAATTCTACGCCCTCGGTCCTCCATGAATATATTCATAAGACTTACACCAGCATCGAAACATGTGTGTAGCCAATTTCGGATAAAGACTTTGATCGTTCTCCGCCTCACTAGCTTCGTAATTAAAGCAACTAAACGTTTCCATCACGCTGGACGTCATCCCTTTGTGTCTGTTCCGTGTTCCCCAGGAGAAGATGCATAAGCTGCTGGAGGTGTATGAGCGTCTGGGGGGCGAGGAGGACATCGTGAACCCGGCCAACGAGCTCATCAAGGAGGGCCACATCAAAAAGATGTCGGCCAAAAACGGCACGGCGCAGGATCGATACCTCTACCTGGTGAGAAGGTCCCCCCCCCCCCGCACTGGGACGCATTAACAGCGACAATGCACTTTGCGTTTGCTTGCTCTCAGACCAGCACTGACCGTCTCCTGTCTCTGGTTACCAGTTCAACAACATGGTGCTCTACTGCGTGCCAAAGCTCCGGCTGATGGGGCAGAAGTTCAGCGTCAGGGAGAGGATCGACATCGCTGGCATGGAGGTGACCTGACCTTTCTCCTGGCGGATCTCCGCTTAATAACAAAAGCCATCGTGTGTACTTGGGAGTGCGTAGAATAACCTCCCGAATCCCCCACTCCCGTCCTTGTTTTCCCTGCTTCTGTCCACTCCACCAGGTGCAGGAGATTGTGAAGCAGAACCTCCCACACACATTTGCCATCATCGGCAAGCAGCGTTCTCTGGAGCTGCAGGCCCGGTAATACACCCACTGCAGCAGGCATTCCAAGCCCTCAGGCTATACCTTGATTTATTGTCACAGGGTTTTTTTTTTGGTGTGGGTGTTTAAACTACAGAGACTCAAAGCATTATTTACAGCTCTTCTTTTCTTTAGTTTTCAAAAGGGCTAGTTAGGATTTGTGCGGTGAAAGGTGACATGTTTTTAGATGCAAACGACTACTAGGATGGAATGTTCTCATGGTCGTTTTCTATGATTTACAGGACAGCCGAGGAGAAGGAAGATTGGATACAGGTTAGGATCCCTTGAAAACACACACAGCCCCACACACAGCAATCTCCATTCCTCTCTATCGCTCCCTCTATCCTTTGTCTCTGTTTTACTAAACCTTAGATAGCACATCCCCCTTTCTTTGCCCTAATTTGTCTGCAGAGTTCTGCTCTGTTGAATGGTATTAGTGGGGCTTTGCGCTGTGCGCTGTGTATTTGGGAATTGTGTTGTCTCATAAAGCTCCTCATTATTGCTAATTTATCCCATTACAGTTGAACAAAGCTGATTAAAACGCTTCATGGGGTATGAGGCGGGCCAGTTAAAACCACGGAATGGTTTGCTGGGTTTATTTTTTGGGGGGGGCGAGGGGGCAGAGATTTTGAAGATTTTGAAGAGATTTTTGTTTGCCGATGTGTCTTTCTTCCTAACAAAGTGGTCTGAATAAGTTAGTTTTAATGTGAAATATGGCGGCGGAATAGAGACACAGTTTAAGAAACGGGTTGAATGGTGAATGAGAAACGAGAAACGTTGTAGATTCTAGTATAACCTTCTGGTCTTCTGCGGTGGGTCCTGAGGCTTTGATGGGATGACCACAGCTCGCCTCTAACGTAATTCCCAGTAGCGTACACAGGCTGGCCGGCAGCATTCACCACCACCACACTCACTTTCTTTGTTCCTCTTTCAGACAGGAATAAGTCCCATAATCGGTTCTCCCTTTCTCTTCTCTTTCTTGATTGCACTGTACACCAGCGAGCGAGAGAGGGCAAATGATGAGTTCTCTCCCCTCTGATCTCCCCTCCTCTCAGGTGATCCTGGCCACCATTGAGAGGCACAAGCAGAACAGCGAGACCTTCAACAAAGCCTACAACAGCTCCTTCTCCCGGGAGGATGACCACCAGCCTGACTCACCGGTGAGTCAGCAGTCGGCGGCTCGATGATCAGTGTATCTACGTATCGGCCCGGCCCACAGCCGTGAGTCTGGCTTACGGGATGTGATCGCGGTTCACTGCGGCTCTGTGTCACGGCCAAACTCTTTGTCTGCGTTCCAGATCGCTCAACCTCATTGAGTCCTAAAGTTATTTAATCACAAGTACAAGTCTCAAAGCATAAAGACCCCTCATTATTTGTAGCTCGGATGAACACACACATAGTGTGTCTGCGGGTCGTGGGGTTGTGAGGGCTCTTTTGTAAGCTAAAAGGGGAAGTCCAACTCCCAGTGTATACAAAAACTCTTCTGGGTCTCCTCTGACCCACTTTGAGACTGACTGGAGTTGGACCTCGGTCAAATGGCGCCGCAGCCAGTGGGAACCTATTGCCATCTAGTGGTGGAAATGGGAACTTTGCAGCCCGAAGACTGAGAAACTCAGTATGTGTGTATTGTTTTTGTTCTCTTCAGGGGCCATGGACTTCCATGGACTCAGATGGTGAACGCCTGCATGAAAGGGTAAAACTCACATGATCTATTCTAAAAAATCCCAGAGTCTTATATTGATCCTCTGTAACCCTGCATGTTTCCTGCTTTTTAGAATGAGTGTGGATGCATATCACTTGGATAATGTTAAGTATCCACACCACATTATTGAAGCATGATTTTTATATATCAACCTAATTCTCAAGTCATTGACAAATACAAAGAAAATATTTTTTCATCAAATAATAAAAGTGATTTTTGTATACCCAACCAAAATACCACTTCATATCAGTCTAACATTTAACCAACAAAGCTGTGGACAATTCCAATGATCTACACTTATCTTATCCCTCTGTATATCTTGTGTCCATCATCCGTCCCTCGAGACTATGTACCGCTGGTTCTCACATCTTTTACGGCTCTGAAATCATTTGAATGAAAGTAGGAAGAGAATATAACGGGGCATTACTGTGCACGTAGTGTCGGTATCTGGGGGTAATAACTTGTCCAGACTTCCATCAACACACTGCTCTCACCTGCCATGACGACACTGGGCTGTTCCGTGGGAACTAGGCTGGGATGTTTCCGGGCTTTAATGATTAGCCACAGTAAGTGTTAGCTCAGTGCTGAAGGCTACCAGAATGCTTTTCAAATACATATGGAATGCCCACTGAATGATAACCTTGTATGAGTTCTTGATCATAATATCCCAGTGCTGGAACCGTCAGGGAGAGGATCGACAGATTCCACCTCATCTCCCTCAGACAGAATCTAACAGAGACAGAAGTGCATATTTGTAGCCAAGACAACAAGCTCGGTCCGTCGCTCCATGGAAACATGGCACGGAGAGAATATGACTCTCACACTTCCTCCCACAATGCATCTGCACTGTGAGAATGAAAAGATTGAGCCAGAGCTCTGAACAAGGTTCCAAACTTTTCCCTTTTACAGTAAGCCTGCATTGTGCTCATCTGGCCAAGCTGTCCTGATACTCAACACCTGTCTCTCTCTCTCTATCTCTATCTTTATCTATCTATCTATCTATCTATCTATCTATCTGTCTGTCTGTCTGTCTGTCTGTCTGTCTGTCTGTCTGTCTGTCTGTCTGTCTGTCTGTCTGTCTGTCTGTCTGTCTGTCTGTCTGTCTGTCTGTCTGTCTGTCTGTCTGTCCGTCTATCCGTCTGTCCGTCTGTCCGTCTATCCGTCTATCCGTCTATCCGTCTATCCGTCTATCCGTCTGTCTGTCTGTCTGTCTGTCTGTCTGTCTGTCTGTCTGTCTGTCTGTCTGTCTATCTATCTATCCGTCTATCCGTCTATCCGTCTATCTGTCTATCTGTCTATCTGTCTATCTATCTATCTATCTATCTATCTATCTCTCTCCTCTATCTCTCTGCTGCAGAAGAGTTCTAGGAAGAAGGACAAGGAGAAGCAGACTTGCAAGGGCTGCAGCGAGAGCTTCAACTTCACCAAGCGAAAACACCACTGCAAGTCTTGTGGAGCGGTGAGCACAGACAAGGAGGAGACGAAAAGAATAGGGAGGGGGGGGGGGGGGGGGGTCTGTTGGTGTTGGAGAGTCATGGCACAAGTGGAAAAAATGTATTTGGACAATAAATTACAAACCGCTGTGAAGTCTTTTGACCTCATCTTTGTCTGTCTGACTCTTTCTCTCCTGCTCTCTCCCTATGTCTCTCTCCCTATGTGCTCTCTCTCTCTCTCTCTCTCTCTCTCTCTCTCTCTCTCTCTCTCTCTCTCTCTCTCTCTCTCTCTCTCTCTCTCTCTCTCTCTCTCTCTCTCTCTCTCTCTCTCTCTCTCTCTCTCTCTCTCTCTCTCTCTCTCTATTATATATATATTCATACAGGCCATCTGTGCAAAGTGTTCCAAGAGTCTGGACAACAAGACCAGCCGTGTGTGTCCAGAGTGCTTCGACGCCAGCCTCAGCCTGGAGGGCTTCTTGGCGTGCGGCGACCAGAAGAGGAAAGCGGCCCCAGAGGTAATCTCAGATCCCGTGTCCTTCCATGTCATAGCAGAACCTGTGGTTGAGACGACCCAGAGCCTGAGCAAGAAACAAGAAACTGGAGGGACAGACTTGTTTCCTGTTTTGTTACAGAGATATAGTACATAAATAAAACCCATTTGTGCGAGTGGATGAGGCTTTCAGGAGGGGATTTTTAATAATCTGCAGTGGCCAGTCTATACGGTGGTGGTTTTTCACTTTACAGATGCTCTTCTGCAGTTTACTACTGCTGGCCGAGTTTGTGTTGGCTTACGCGCTTACATATCTCCGCCTCAAACAACATAATTGATTGAAGAAACGTAAGTAAGTGCTCCAATCATCAAGATTTTAGCTCCCCTGACATCAGGCTTTCGAATTAATCGTAAGTCTGATTTGTGGAACTAGCGCAGAGGTAACGGGCCCGTCACGTTTGTTTAAGTGCACACGCAAACACACACACATACACACAGACAAACATGCATTCATACATACATACATACATACATACGTACGTACGTACACACACACACACACACACACACACAACACACACACACACACACACACACACACACACACACACACACACACACACACACACACACACACACACACACACACACACACACACATACACACATACACACACACACACACACACACACACACAACACACACACACACATCACACACACACATCACACACACATACACATACATACATACATACATACATACATACATACATACATACATGCCTACATTCATGCATCCACATCCACCACACAACACATTAGATACAGGGAAGTGTGTGTATAAAACCACCCGGAGTGAAAGGGTGCAGTGTCTGCAGAACAGCCTTGTGTGCTCCAGTGGGGTCGGTCTCTCCCAGTGCTCATTGTCAGTCGGGGCTGTTCAGCAGCCAGCAGCGCTGCCGGGGCCCTCTGCCTCCTCCTGGAAGAAGCCCACCATTGTGTCCTCCGGAGTTCAGAACAGTGTCTCTTGTAGCCCTCACACTCACTCTGTTGTCCAAGGACGACATGTCCCTGTTTGATGATGTGGTGGCACTTGCGTAATCAATGCACACACACACACACACACACACACACACACACACACACACACACACACACACACACACACACACACACACACACACACACACACACACACACACACACACACACACACACACACACACACACACACACACACACACACACACACATGCACACACGTCTATAAATAAAAACAAAAACTTACAGACATATAAATACTAATTTATTATTCAGGCACAGACACACACACACAAGCATTAACACACACACACACACACACACACACACACACACACACACACACACACACACACACACACACACACACACACACACACACACACACACACACACACACACACACACACACACACACACACACACACACAATGCATGCATATCTATTAATAAAATCTCACACAAACTCTTGCATAGACAGAACAACCTATGCACACAAACACTCATGCTGAACATTCTTGCACCATACACACACACTTTCTCACACACACACACCCACACACGCATATACATGTATACACACACACAAGCACGCACACACTCACCCAAGTATATCTGCATAGAAAAAGGAAAGTCATCGTGATGCAAGCATGATAATGAAATCGGAGATTGGTTCTTACTGAGGCTCATACATCATTGCTGAGTAAGCTGTCTCAGATGCCACAGGTGTATGTCAGGGACACCCTACCTACAGGACATATAATCTCATTAAAGGGCTAAGCTAGCTGTGGGTTAGGGGGTTTAGTCCAGGGATGTCTGCATTTCATTTAAACTGGACGAACATCGTTGTCCTAGATCATCTATTATAATGACATCCCTTTCTTTTCAATCCCAGATGTAATCTCCTTTATTTGAGCCAAGCAACGCTGGTATCACTTCATCGCTCAAATCAGAAAGTGGCGCTCTGCGTGCTATACGGTTAAACACCACATGGGGGCGCCACTGGTTCTGTCCTTGTCAGAGGAGTTTAAGCCCAGGTTCACTGTACAAATCTGTCTGCGTCCTACATTCTCCTATGCTTAGACTGTGTTGCGTAACCCAGTACAGTTGGAGGGATGCCACTGTCATTTGATCATTGCATATACATCTCTAAACACGACCATCTCAATTTGATCATGTTTACAACTACTGAGGGGACTTCCAAGGGGTTACTTTGAGTAGCAGAATATCATCAGTAGGCTAACCTACTAGTATGTGGAATCATTTTCTTATTTTCAATAGATATATAGATATGTTATATGTTATCAGAGTGCAAATTTATGTTAGTGTCGCTTTATGTAAAACACCATGTCATTTATACCTTCTAACCCAATCTCTCACCGAGTGCCACCGTGCCATTAGTGCTCAGGTGTTGTTCTGCAGGTTCTCCTCACTCCCCTTCTCCCAAGTTTGAAGGTCTCTACGGCCGTAGAGAAGAGAATGTGGCTGTGTGACAGCGGTACTGATACCGTTGTGTACCGTGTGACTCTCCACAGAGACAGACCTCGCTGACGGGGGAGAACTGCCTGCTGTGTGGCTACCTCCAGCTACAGGACAAGGGGAAGAGCTGGAGCAAAATGTGGGCTGGGGTCACCAAGGCTGAGCCCCTGGTGCTCTACTTGCAGAGCAGTGGACAGGTGAGAAGAGTTCATTGAATTATCAACATGCACTGATCGGCACCTCTCCCTATTCTCCTGTGTGTGTGTGTGTGTGTGTGTGTGTGTGTGTGTGTGTGTGTGTGTGTGTGTATGTGTGTGTGTGTGTGTGTGCGTGTGCGTGCTTCCACACGGATTTGCGTAGTTAACACCGTCTCTAATGTCTCATTGTCTGATTGACTGACTCATCATCTTCGTCATCATCATCATCGTCATGGTGAATGACTCAATGGGGACATCGGTGTGGAGGTCATATAATTTCCTCTATATTCGCCGGACAATTGAAACCAATCAAGTATGGGCAGCACCCCGCCTGTCCTTTATAGATAGAGGGAGAGATGTGATTGGTTGGATCTGGACCACAGGGAGGAGATGCTGACGGGTTCAGAGGGTTTTATTTACAATACACTTTGAATATATGGTTATTGGACCCTCATGATGCTCTGTGGCGATCATCAAATGCCCACAAACTGTGAGTTAGTGTGAGTGTTGAATGTGATAGGATTGGCCACCAGGTGCAATTGGGGACACGGTCTCCTGGCAACATTCCCCAGTAGGGCTCCGTAGGGGGCAGAGAGTCACTCCGTAAATCCTTTATCCCTGCCCTTTCCCAGAATAATATCCCAGTCCCAGTGCAGAAAGCTGCACTCCCAGAGATTAGGATTAATAACTGGGATGAGTATTCCCGGACCACACTGGGGAGAGGGTGGTGGGGGGGGGCTGACTGTGGCATGCTGTAATGCTGCTAGAGTTCATCCATCCAACTGGATTTCAGGATGTCAATATAACTACCCAATGAAATTTGATCATGTGTTTATAATCACGCCCCTGCTAGACCAAACAAGATGGATTCCTTGAACCAATCACCGAAGATATTCCCTGATTGCTCAGAAATGACACAGGACCAGTCCAAAATCAAAATCGCCACATCCAGGGACAGGCCCAGTCAACTCAAAGCGGATATTGTCCGAGAACATTTCCCTCTCTTAAAGCTTAGGGCACTCAAGTCATCACTTTTCAATCTTCCCTAGTGCCCCTTTGAGTCGCTCTGGGTAGAAACCCCTCCGTTCATATCCTGATCCCGTGTGTCCCGCCTCTCTCTGTGCAGGACATGAAGGGCGCGCGCGCGGTGCCGCTGCCCGGCTCCGAGGTGACCGTGGTCTCACCGCCGCTGTCCGACAAGTCGGACGCCAAGCACGCCTTCCGGCTGACCCACGCCCCGCAGACGCTCGTTTTCGCCGCGCACGACGGCGAGCTCCTCGCCAAATGGGTGGAGCTTCTCACCAAAGCCTCCCGCAGGGAGTCCCCCACGGACGGGGGCGGGGCCACTCAGACTGATCACAGGAAGAGCCAATAGGAGTGGCCCAATGTCGACGCCACAGGACTCTTTGCCCCTCCCTCCATGCCCCCTCCCAGCTCCCCCTCTCCGCCCCCTGTGTACAGAGCACACATTACTTGAATTTACTTTACCTTGGCACTTTTTTTGTTTGTTTGTTTGTTTACGTTGTTGTTGTTGTTGTTATTGATTGTGTTTCTTTTTTAAAAGGACCACTAGTTTCTGTTTTTCGCTACTCCCCCATCATCACTCAACGCCTCTCTCTCTCTCTCTCTCTCTCTCTCTCTCTCTCTCTCTCTCTCTCTCTCTCTCTCTCTCTCTCTCTCTCTCTCTCTCTCTCTCTCTCTCTCTCTCTCTCTCTCTCTCTCTTCTCTCTCTCTCTCTCTCTCTCTCTCTCTCTCTCTCTCTCTCTCTCTCTCTCTCTCTCTCTCTCTCTCTCTCTCTCTCTCTCTCTCTCTCTCTCTCTCTCTCTCTCTCTCTCTCTCTCTCTCTCTCTCTCTCTCTCTCTGTGCCTCCAGACCCGGTCCCTCCTGTGCGTGGTTGGGTTTATATGCGAGGATAAAGCTTTTAAAGAAGTCGTTTTGCTTGGTAACATAGCTGAAGAAAGCATTTATAAGATGGTTCCCTTGATGATTTTTGTTGCCTTTTTTTTTAAGATGAAGAAGTTTGTTTGTACATTCAGTGACCATGTTGTGAAGCATTAACTCTAATGTGTATGTCATTCGGATTTAGGTGTGTGTGTGTGTGTGTGTGTGTGTGTGTGTGTGTGTGTGTGTGTGTGTGTGTGTGTGTGTGTGTGTGTGTGTGTGTGTGTGTGTGTGTGTGTGTGTGTGTGTGTGTGTGTGTGTGTGTGTGTGTGTGTGTGCGTGCGTGTGTACATGCGTGTGCACAGGAGTGCCCGCATGGCTCCAGTGTTCATTGGGTTATTGAATGTTAATGTTTAAAGTTTCTTTCGGACCCCAGCGCCACGGCCCTCCCTGCCCCCGCCCTAGGCCGGGGCCCGTGCGGCCGTATTCAGTATTGTACAGTAATTATACTCGTAGTGAGATGTAAAGGAGAAGCAAAGAGACAAAAAAAGAGGATGTTTTAACTTAAAATAGAAAGAAGAAGTAGATAGAAGACGTTTAAGCTTGTGGCTGGCCACCTGTCTCCCCTTCCACCATTGTCCTCCAAGTAGACTATCCCCTTCCAAAGCCTGTATGATGTACCGTTAATAAAACCTCTCTGTCTGTATTCTTTTGGTGGTTGGTCTGAGCCAGGCTCTTCTGTGATCCCCGTTCAAGAGTCTGTTTGGATTAGATGAATCGTCGTGTTATTATGGATCAGAAAGGCAAGATTGTTACCGTACCTACACGGTTTCGTGTTTCCAAAGTCGTTTTTTAAAATTGTTATGTTTTATTGAATAATGAAAGAACTGCATATTGCAGCACATATTGTGACCTAGAAATTGAACGCAAAGTGGACGTCGAGAGAATGATTTTGTAATGGGAAATCCAAATTACTATTGAGACCTTTTATACCAGGAGAGGATGGAGACGCTTCACATGATAGTCGGATCACAGAAGGCAGTTTAAAACTGAAACTGAATATGAATCAATCTCCTTTTTAATCTTGCACCGCCTGTCTAGTCCTTCTCATGCTATATTTTTCTGGATAGACTACCCAGAGTGTTTTTTCACCCTAGCGCCCGTATCAGTGGTTTTACTCCAACATTACTGTTGGAAATGTGCCAGAAACTGCGATACCGTACTGTAAGACCCTCCTCCCATCAGCACAAGCTTTCACATAAAGTACTTAATAATCATTGGTTCTCTGTTTGCATGAAAACCCACTCATATTTATAAACCTCGCTCTACAAACCTTGCTGACCCGCTTTAACTCCCCTAGCCCACCCCTCCATTTTATTTGAATTTGATTCCTTTTTCTGTTTTGCTCCAAAATGGGTTCTTGTTGTACTGTAAGTAAGCAGAGTCAGTATTGCGTGTGTTAACCAGAGTTGTGCACAGTGGAAGAGCAGTCAAGCATATCATCAATAAATGGACACGGGGTTCATTCAGAACCCTGCTGTTGTATCTTAAGATCTTTAATGCCTTGTGAGTTTATGTCTTGCGCCCACTCTTGCTTGGAGAATCTATTTTTACTTTCTCTATCTTTGCATTTCAACATCATCTGCTAATGTTCCTCTGGCTGAGACCTAAAAGTGTTTGCTCACACATATAGATATCATATGCCAAGTATCAGATGAAATGCCAACCGAGGTGTGATTATATATTTTTATCTATGCAAATGCCAGAATACAGACCCCGTGTGTGTGTGTGTGGTGTGTGTGTGTGTGTGTGTGTGTGTGTGTGTGTGTGTGTGTGTGTGTGTGTGTGTGTGTGTGTGTGTGTGTGTGTGTGTGTGTGTGTGTGTGTGTGTGTGTGTGCATGTTTGAGCTAAAAAGGGACACCACTGGTAAGTTTTAACCAAAATAAAGCTGTTCAAGTTGACACAGAGGGGGAGATGACCAGCTTGGTCTATTAATAGGAACGCAACACAAAACACCAATTATTAGCATCATCATCAACAACACCCCAGTCACCGCGAGGACAGCACTGCACACCCCGACCCTGGAGTGCCTCAACAGAAGCTTGGCAGCAGAAAAGCGGATTGTCAAGTCATGAGAGTGCAATGCGTTGCTCCAATCTGGGTAATGGCCACTCATGGTCTCGTACCGGGGGCAATAGCTTTGACGCAAAACGCTGTAAAGAGCCTTGTGTAAATAACACTGGTGATGGTGCATTTCCAACTGTTTTTTTTGTTATTTTTTTTAGATTATGTTAAATAGAAAAAAAAAAATAGAAAAAAAGCAATATTTATATGCTGGTTATTTCTGTCAAATGTAAAGATGAATATTGTTGTGATGGGCAGAAACACTGGTACAGCCCTGCTCCCTAACTTTTTTTACCTCTTGATTAAGATAAGTCAGTACCATATTCCCTCCCATGTAGGTGCTAGCTCTATCGCTCTCTCTCTCTCTCTCTCTCTCTCTCTCTCTCTCTCTCTCTCTCTCTCTCTCTCTCTCTCTCTCTCTCTCTCTCTCTCTCTCTCTCTCTCTCTTCTCTCTCTCTCTCTCTCTCTCTCTCTCTCTCTCTCTCTCTCTCTCTCTCTCTCTCTCTCTCTCTCTCCCTCCCTCTCTCATGCTCCCTCTCTTTGCTCCCAATGTTTTTTCACACTCGTATATGCCTTTCGTTTAACGTGAGGCATGCAGTCGTAGACTTGTTATTGTGCTTCACAAAGCCGCAAGCTGTGGAAGGGCATTGTGAACCATAACCGTTTTATTTATGCCCATTTCAACAGCGTGTGTCAAAATGATGAATTGAAGGTTGCTGGAAGCCGTGGGGCAGAGATAGAGCACAAACTGCTGACTGCCCGCTTCTTACAGCTTACATACATATACTGTACAGCCCATGAAGCCCTGCTCTCTGCCACAGGACAGACACCCTGCTGAGATAAGCCCTCACTTCTGCACGCCTTCTCCAGAGGACGGATTTTATTCTTCCACAAAGCATGAAGGTCCCATGTTAAGATGGGGAGCTTTTCCCTCTTTAAGGCAGACACACCATTCATATAATGAGAGCCATGGAGAGGGCAGTGGAGGTGGTAGTATGAATGTGCTTCAGCTAGATGCGTGTGGGTGTCTGTGTGTGTGTGTGTGTGTGTGTGTGTGTGTGTGTGTGTGTGTGTGTGTGTGTGTGTGTGTGTGTGTGTGTGTGTGTGTGTGTGTGTGTGTGTGTGTGTGTGTGTGTGTGTGTTAATATGTTGATATGAGCAGGGGCATACAGTGTGCTACCCTCACAAAAGGTAAGGCTGGATGAACAGAGCAGGTGCTGTAGCTGTTTATATCTGTTTCTTTACATCCACTGTCACTTAACTTTCATTTCCTGCTCCACTCCCCTCTGCCCTTATTGTCTGCTTTGCATCCACATCCTGTGATGTTGTCAGCCATCCCCCAACCAAAGTCTTCCTCTCTTCCCTCCTTGTTGATTTTAAACTTTTTTTCTACTTTGATATGTTTTTGGAATTATTTCCAATGCTTAAAGATTTATGATTCATTAGACACATCTTTGGCATTCAAGTTGACGACAGTCAACAAAGTGTCATGGTACAATGAGTTTTTATACAATGTTAGGTATAGGGCAAGGCATATTTTGCAGACCGATGACTCAACAACACAAGGTTCCACAGGCAAAACCTTTCTGCACAGGAAGTGGCTTACGCTCACATGGTTTGTTACGCCAATTATCCTTTTTACCTCTATCTGCTGTAAAATTGTCACCACCACGAAAGCTCTAAGGCAGGGGAATATGTGGCAAAAAGAAAGCAACGTTAATTTATCAAAATGTACTATATGAAATGTGACCCAATTTTAATCATATGCGCGTTAGGTTTAACATCTTAAACATGTAGATGATTACAACAGGAGTTACATCATAGCGAGGAAAGGAATTCAGCCTCACTTAATTATTTAC
>OLKM01000229.1:51989-54489 GCA_900291075.1 Melanogrammus aeglefinus
GTCATGTCTATTTTCTATTAGTTGGTGTGGTGTGGTGTGTGGTGTGTGGTCCCATGTGTTACCACGTACTTGTTAACTCAAATCTTGTCGCAGTGTGAAGTTTTTTTTGGGGGGGGGGGGGGGCGCCCACAGCCTCGTCGGGTCACCTTCCTGTTGGCACCTTAATGGAGGGAGTTCCTTTCTCTCACTACATGAATAAACCCTCAGTTCCCCACACAGACAGCGTGATGAGAGGATTGCTGGCCAAAGCGTTGGCGACACTGTCGGGGATTGTCGCTGCTGGGGAGAGGATGAGGGTGTTGTTGTTTTTTGCTCTGACTCTTCACTGTCTGCTAATCTGTCTTGCCTCTCCTTTGTATTCCACGAGACTATTCCACCCGGCTCACAGCACAAAACAAAGGTTTGGATCATCTCTCTCTCTCTTTCTCCCGTCTCATTGTGTTACTTCCCATAATCCTCCTGTGGTGCACGTCTCATGCTGTCTCTTGGCCTGATATGGGAGTGGGAGCCGGGTCAGTGTCTCAGAAAGGCTGGATGGTCTAAACGTCCTTCTCTCAAAGAGCCATTTTTCCTGCCTGGCATCCTGTGTTAGACTCTCTGGCCAGCCTTACTCCAGTTCCCCAGTCAGGCTGGGGGCTTGGCAGCGGCAGCCTCCCTCTCAGACCCAAAAATCCATGAGATCCATGTTACCTCTGGAGACTAGGAAAGCCCTTGTGGTGATCCAACGTATATCCAGGTATCCAGGTATATACTCAGGTGTTTTGTCATGATGACTACCTTCAGAACGTGTGTAAGTGTGAGCTTGCATGCATGCATGTGTGCATGCCTACGTGCATTTAAGTAAACACATTATAACCTCATTTTCGGTTCCTTTTTTAGGCACTGATCTCGGAAAGGACACCTTCAGTGTCCTCTACCTCCAGTCATATTGTGCTCCAGTTTGTTTGGTGCTGCTGGTTGTGCCCGGGACAGCAGCGTGTTATGGTGCTCGTCGTAGTTAATCACCTCTGTGGCAGAATGGTCCCACCAGCCCTCTTCTGCAACCCTTTATCAAGGGGGAGGAGGGTGGGCTTTCCGCAGAGAACACACAGGCGACATGTCAGACCATAGTCTCACAAATCAAACTTTAGATTAATAACTAAAGTCTGATGGAAGTCAATGAACATAAATCGGGGTTAAGTGAATGGAGCGTTACGCTTTCTTTCTTTCGCTTCATATTTCTTTTTCGACCAAACAGGTGGCTGGAGGCAGGATCTGTAAGAATATTTGGCAAACACAAACTCGGCCTGCAGTAAGAAAATGTGTCTTTGAAGTTTTCTAATCAGTAGATAATGTGTAGACTGGCCAATGTAAAAATACACAAATTCAAATCAGCGTCTGAAATCATCAGCCAATAGAGCCAATGAGTTTTCTTCGGTAGAATATTCCCCTGACCAAACAGGGAACACCAGGACTTGCAGCAGGGCTCAGGCTCTGTACCGTTCCCCCCACCAGAAGTTATGCTATAACATTGTTGGGCTGCTGGATCTGAGATTAGCCAGACCCTTCCTCTCTCCTCTCTCTCCTCACCTCTCTGTGTCTCTTCTGTCACGTCAGATTCACATAACCCGAAGGAGTTACCATTATTTAATTTATTTTACTTACCTCATCATCCACCCTGCCAAATTCAGAACAAATGTTCAATCAGGCAGAAGAACCACAGAAGAAATACTTTAGTTTTATATTTATAGATAAAGTGACAAACATGGAGCAAATTCAAGCCAATCTCCAAACATTACCCTCTCTTATGGCCTCCCTCCCCCCTCTGCATGGAGGGAGTACAATGGGGGGGGGGGGGGCTGTCTAGGAGGGGCAGCCACACAACCTGGAGGGCTACTGAGCACCAGAGACACACACACACACTCATGTCTGGCGTCTCGCTGACATAATGGGACTCATTTGGTTTTTCACCAAGACTAGGGTCATAATGTGAGCACAGAATTCAGTACGGCCTCAACTCATTACAACAAGAAACACAGCAATCTGCGTCACTGCATTGAAATCTGCATGAACAGCCATGACACCCGACAAGTTTCTTGTATTAGCCCTGGCACAGGCATTCACCTTCTGAATAAGGTTCAAAAAAGTGTCTTCATTGTGTGCCCACAAAGGACCACAGACCACAGGGATTAAAGCATAACCTTTTATTAGCCTAACCATGGTATGGGTACATCTGTGGTCTGTCTCTCTCTGAATGACTTGGGAGACTTTAAATTCTCTGTAAAAGGACCTTTTTGTCTTCTTCTACAAATACATGTTGTATTGGGTGTAGTGTTCGAGCTCATGCCTCGTTTCTGTGGGGTGTTGCCTTTTTTTGTGGTTTCCTATCTCTGCTTCTCTTTTCTCCTCAATTGTGTTGGTAATACGTATGCATGAGTGGCCCAACCTGTGTACCAATGCATTTATGGGAACACGCTATATACCTCAACCTCATGTAAAACAGAGAGAGAGAGAGAGAGAG
>OLKM01000229.1:56989-77214 GCA_900291075.1 Melanogrammus aeglefinus
CTCCAACAGACTTCAAGTGAGTTAACGTTTGTCAATTGAGTAGGTCCAGGCTCTCTGTGCAAGTGAAATGAAGTACGAGAGTCTGGTAGGTCAATAAAAAAAAGGTATTCCCATGCTTAGTCTTGCATGGGGAATGCTGTTGAAGTTTCAAACACAAAAATGTCTCACCATAATGACCAATACATTTCACTTTATTGACACAACCCATCAGACAAAAAAACCCTGTTACTACCAACTAAAAACGAACAGCTCCTAAAAATGGCTTAGGACGTGACGTCACACTGTACAAGCCCGATAGCAACGAGAGTGCGTACATTCACGATGCGTTGTGTTTTTATTAGCAGCCCTTGCCCAGCAGTGCAGCTCCAGGCCTCTGCCATCCCTGGGCACCCAGAGGGTCATCCAGGGCAACGGAACCAACGTGGGCACCGTCATCTCCTTGCAGTGCCCAGACCACACCAGGCTGATGGGCAGTAATGTGGTGTGTGAAATGAGCCGCAGCAGCCCCCAGTGGGTCGGGGAGACCTATTGTAGCCGTGAGTAAAACATGAGAAAACAGGCTCAGGAAAGAGCTGTCGTAGCGCACACTGCACAGTGTCCGTAACGGGGACACATAGATCACGAAAGAGTTGATAAAGGACCATGTCTCTGGAAGAATAATAAACATTCGGCGCACCACATCATTGTTAATGATATGGTGGAAAGGTTTCAAACAAACATACACATGGATTACAATAAAATATTCATAACAAGATAGACACTAATGCGTGTGTGTGCAGTCATTTCGCATGGATGCATTTTATCATGAAGCACATATGTGGGTTTTCTCTCTGTACAGCCATGTCTGCCTACGGGGAGTTTGGTTTCCGTGTTGCCGTGTGGGCGTCCATCGTGAGTTCCTGCGTCATTGTGGTGCTGTCCATGGCCTTCATCATCTCCTGTCTGCATGCGAGCTTCAAGACGAAGACGAGGAAGAGAAGCCACCAAAAGAGGTGAGAATACTTGCTTTTAACATCAGAAGCTTTGTCCGTCGTCATGGCTACCAAACTGAAACTGATCCCCCCCCACTAATGCTAAGTTTGATGCTTTGCGGCCACAGGGAGACAGAGGAGGAAGAGTGGCTTCGTAGGCAGTGTGTGGGGGGCAGGACTGGTTTCCCTCATCATCATCACAGCAGAAACAACAACAACAACAACAGCCGTCAGAAGGCAGCAGCGATGCTTTCAGGCGGCCATGACGGTGCATTTGTTGACAACAAAGCACCATGCGGGTGAGAAGGGCTCTTACCCTGATTGAGACACACACACACAGACACGGAATTAGCAGTGCATATGTAAATAACTAGGAAGAACACTTTTTTCGCAATAAGATGCATCAAGCAGCGTTAGTGAAAAAGTAGAATTGTAATGGAAGTGTGCTTTTTAGGGCCTCAGAAGAGGAATGACAACAACGATAGCTATGTTATGCTGAACATGCTATTCTCAGTCAGACCCAACCTGAGCCTCTTATCGTAACAATGTTTTTTCTATCGCAGGTCTTGTCTCCTGCATCCCTACGCCGATCGTACCGTTCCATCTTCAACTCCCCTCCCTGGAATTGGCTACAGACACTCTCCCTTAACCCGAGACATGAGACTGGAGCAGGACGAGGCCGGCCCACATCCAAACCCCCATTATCTCCAGCGCAAGTCACCTGCAACGAACGGGCCGCCCTGTCCTGTGGGCCGTGGAGAACAGGAGTCAGGTCCAGCCCAGAGCTCAGCTGCTTGCTCGGCCGGTGGCCGTGGTGCTGGCGTGGTGCGACAGCTTGGAGGGCAGGAGCACAGAATACCGCGAGTGACCCTACACACCTCCCAGGAGCCCCAAGTTGTGAAACCAAAAAAAGAATGCTCCATACGGATTATATCTGTGTGAGCAGGACACATATTTGATATAATGAAACAAAACAAACTGTAAATAGTTTCAGTAGTTGAGTAGGTGATGTTTTTTCTTACGTCAATGACTGAAGGAAACTAAAAGGCATAATTCAGTGAAAACAGTGAGTACCATTTCGGAGGCTGTGCCTTTGGTGAAATTGTATGAAGACGCTGCCATCTGTCTGTGAGAGCGAGCCATTGCACTTTTAAGGATGCCTTTCTTGTAGGCCTACATAATTCTGCAGGCCATTGTCAATATATTTGCGAAAGATTCCATTTAAATAAACACATTTTAAATGCATTACTGTTATTTTTCAAGGAAGTCAGACTAACTGCAGTTAGTTATTGATCTTACTGCTTTGAATTCATTAATTGTGACCCAGGCATGAATGAAGCGGAACAAGCAACCTTCTGCTCTGGTTAATCTATGGGATAGTCGTCACTATAAATAGCATGTAGGTCTATTCCCTTTTTTGTTGTTCGGCCAAGATAACCTCGTTCCCTCCCGGCCATTCTAATCTCACTAAGGAACGCCTGGGACGGGATGCCCCACGCGAGCGTTATTGGCAGGATAGAGGTCGAGACATTCGATAGATATCCTTTCCGTTGACGTTGGCTTTTTGAAAACTCCATATTTATTCTCCACCTCATTGGCATAATTTTCGTGTTCTTATTATTTGTGCTCCTGGGACTGTTTACTGGCGTAAAGAGCTCATATGAGGCCGGAAATTGACTACAAATAAGGAACCTGTCAGCCCAGGGCCTAGACAAGACTGGTTTGTGGATCTAATTCCATCCTTTGCACGGCCGCAGGATGGCGGCAGCGAGAAGCAGGAAGTGTAGCCAAGCTTTTTAACATTAAGCGTTTAACGTAAAAGAGGACAACAATTCATAACCGCATGGCATGGGAGGTTTGTTCACATTTGTTGTTTTAGGTAAACGGTTAAAGGAATTTACAGACCTACTTGGTCTCTCAGGGACATTTAATCGTAGAAGAAGGTAGTACTTATTTCCAGACATATTTTTCATTTAATGTGTCAGCGTTGCATTTGTCTTCTGTGCCGCTGTAATTGTCATCATCCTCGGCCAGACATTGATGATTACCGTGATCCACTTCTCCAGAGGGACGCCCAGTTCCTGTGTGGGCACCAGAGGATGGACTCCGCACTGCTCGACAGATTGGTTCTGCAGCTCAACAGGATCCACCCCCAGATTCTGAACGACCATGAGGCACAAAGGGTGACCACCTAAAGCTAATTACTATAATGCAAAAAAAAAAAAAAAAAAAAAAATTCATTAATGTGCAGGTAGGGGGCTAGGCGTATGATTGCCTTAGGTTGAAGTGTACTGCGATTCAAACCCATAACTGTTCACCGGGGAGTCCAGCCTACCCACTGCTATACTGACCAGTACCCTACTATCTTTGTGTGTTTATTGAAGGTGAGGCTGTATCTGTGTGTTGCTGTAGTTCAGGAACCTAGCGGTGGCCACCAGGGGAAGGCTCTCTGGGTTGCTGGAGCACCTGCAGCAGGAGGGAGATGAGGCGTGTCTGGGGTTCTACCAAGCCCTCCAGCTCCACACCGAGGACCTTTACTGCACTTTACCAAGCAGGGTCAGCCTCCGAGGTCATTGGGTCAAGACACTGGCTACGAGCACAGAGACTGTAGAAATCCTTTGTTTTGTCCCACGTCTCAGAATGATGTGGTGTATACACAGGTTTTTAACACCACATTATTCTGATAAAAACATTTGTTTATATATATATATATATATATGTAAAATCGATATATAGAATAATCAATATAGATGTCACCATGTCACCAGTCTATTGCACACAGGAAGTAAGCTATATGGCTAAAAATTATGTATTGAAATATGTGATGGAGCTTTTGTTAAACATGAACCATGAGCTGCACATTTCTCCGTCCACGGAAATGTCTTTAAGAGCTGTTACAGTTCATGTTTTCATTACATTTATTTGATGTGGTTTGTCCAAGAATTAAACTGTAGCTATTGCTGACTGGCAGATATGAAATAGACCTAAGTTATTCATATATTATGTATATTCCAGCTTCACCGGTATTTACTCTGCTATGAAATCCTCAGGTTAACCACACTGTGTGTTATGATGGGCTGTCTGGCCTGCTTACTATCAGCTTCTCAGTGTATCAGGGTTTTATAAAGGCAGAGGTGAATGTTTGGAGAAAGGCTTTGTCTCTGTTCTACAGCTTGTCACCTTCGTTGTTTGCTATTTACCCACTCCCCTGGCTTCTGTATATTCTCTCTGTTCTAGAAATGGCAGAACCCAAGAAGACCAACACTTTGACAGTCCAAGAGAGATCTGTGCTAAACCACAAGGGTAAAACCCAATGAACAGTGCTGCCCTTATCCATAGTTCTGATACAGTTCTTATTAAGCATTCTAAAACTGTCTGTAGGTTGATCACACTTTTAGGAGAAAATACAGCTGCCTGACTGTAAATAACATCTCTACAAAAATGGGTTTGTCCTTCAATAAGCTTTCGAAGCCTGATGCGCTTTTCATCCAATGGCACTGTCTGCTGAACCCTGTCACCTCTATTATCACACAATGTGGGCGCATCTCCCTGCATGTTAAAATGACATCACCGCATTGTCACATTACATCAAAAGCTCTGGCTTTGTAGGTCAGCTTAGCTCACGGTCAGCCGACAACCAAAACGTACAAAAACAGTCTCTTCTGTACTGCATTCCTATGAACAGACACTGTTGCATCCAGTGGGTTGAAGGTGAATCCCTACGGACAAAATTGGGTCATCAACAGTGTGTCCGTGAGATGATACTGGAGATCTGGGATAATTAGAGAGCGGCACAAAGATTGCTTTTTTATCCCCAAGAGATATTTCTACAATGAGTAACCATGTTTCACGATTTTGTTTTGTTTATAGATGTAATCTACATATGATATATCTACGCTTTAGAAGACACTTTATCCGTCCATTATATTCTTGCATCCTTTTTTTTATTCCCATGTTTTTCTTGATTTGTATAACAACCTTTATCTTGATGCGTGCAACCACATTCATAACCCGATAGTGAAATACTGTATTCTATCTCCTTCGTCACTTCATATCCAAAAGTGCTGTATTGTATATTAAATATTTCTCCACCACATTGATCCTTGTATACTCACCTTCACACATGTATCATCAAAATAGATGACATGGACATTGGTTTATCAAAGTCTGACTGTATTTCCTGTGTGCAGGGCCCTGGTTCTACCTGAGCTGCTTCTGCCTCACCGTGGGCCTCGCAGCGCTCTATTATTATGGAGGTGAATCATACACACCGATGGAAAGGTGGCTCTGTGTTGAGCCTGCACTCTTCGCTCAATCTAACTGAAGGTCTCTGTGACTCAGTGTGATGTAGGAAATCATCGTTTTTTTAATATATATTTTGGCTATTTTTTTGTGAAGTTGTTTTCTTCTCCTGAATTATATCTTTTATTTCACAGGTTTTCTCAATTCCATTTTTTTGTTTTTGTTGTTTCCGCTCAGTGCCGGGGGGCTTGAGTCTATTCACTGTCCTTCTCTCCCTGCTCTGTTACTCCCAGACGGTGATATCTGAAGAGGTTCTGGTCCGTTCCTCCATTGTTCTGTGGCAGGGCCGGGCAGCGCAGCAGAACAACGCTGTGATTTCCTCTGAGCCAAGGACAAATGACAATCTACTCCATGGACGAGTAAGCGTGAGATCGAACAAGCTTCAGAATATTGAGCTCCCCTGTGCCTCTGCAAACGGAGCTATAGGACGGTGCTGCTCAGCCTGTACATATTTGTCTGCACTCGGTGTAATGCCTGACATTGGCACATGACATTCCACAAATCACAAGAATACCGGTTTTCAATGTACATGGCCTGTTTGAAACGGATTAAGAAAGGAATGTGTGACCCACAACCCGCAATATTTGAGACTGAGGACAAATGGGATCGATCCCACTGAACCGTTGATGTTCCTAGCCCGTAGGATGAGGGTTCTGATGAGGCTCGCTCTCTCTCAAAGGAGAAAGAAAACAGCTGACTGAGTTGAGCTTTGCAGCGGCTCAGCTGTAAAGTAAGACAATTCTTTAGCCATACAGTTTGCTTAACAATTTGCTATTCAGTGGTGAACAGTGCAAAAAAGATTTGTTCACCGGTCTACACAGCTTCAGGGCCCCACATTGCTGACGTCATCATGTTGTTGAAAACCCGATAATGGCATTATCCTTAAATGTCTCTGAACTGCTGCTCACTGGACCCATGTGACCAAAATAGGCTCAGGTATATTTGGTACAGTTTCAGTTTAGTATGGGAAAATATATTTTGGTGTTATAGACATGCGTACACATATATATATATATATATAGAGAGAGAGAGAGAGAGAGAGAGAGAGAGAGAGAGAGAGAGAGAGAGAGAGAGAGAGAGAGAGAGAGAGAGAGAGAGAGAGAGAGAGAGAGAGAGAGAGAGAGAGAGAGAGAGAGAGAGAGAGAGAGGTAACATCTTGGATTATCCAGTTTGTTCATAACATCCATTAATAGTATAAACGATGTCTCCTGATGCCGTGGGTTAATATCCAACCAGGCTGTTTGTGTGGTGTGGTTCTAGCCCTGGTCAGCCTACTGAAGGTGCAAATGGATAGTTGTAATGTTCTGCCTTTAGCAGCTAAATGGGGGGTACATTCACTAGATGGCAATGTTCCTTAATTTGCATATGCGTCTTTGCTAGGAGAGGTTAAGGAAAATCGTATCAGGTTTCTGCTTGGCTAAGCCTTATCTAAGCGTATCCACATTCATTAAAAGTGGAAGCCTTGCATAAGCATACTCATAAGGTACTTCAACAAAGGTTCTTTCAGCCTCAAGGATCAGAAATTACTAAAAGGAAGGCTTCCCTGTTTCCGATTTACTCACAGCTAATTTAAGTTCTTGCAGGGTTGCTTTAGTTGCACATAAGTCTTGGGGAAGATGCTGAGTTTGGATCGTCTCCCTGTGCTGTGTTCTCTGACTGGGGGTCCACTATGTATGTAGAGGCAACAAGAGTCTTTCTGCAGGGGTTGGAGGCAGGTGACGGAGGTTTCTGTGTGACAATGCACACCTCCATGTAAGGGAGAACGCTATTCTTAGTCCTACTTTCAAATATCTGAAACTTCTTTGAAGATAAGAATGTATTTGATAGGAGGATCCCATCCTCATCTCCTTCTGGGAGCAGAAGGAGATTCTGTGATAGAGATGTGTTATCTGCATGTATCCATCCATCCATCAGAGGAGCCGTTTGTGTGTCATCAATCAAGAGCTTGGCCCGTCTGGCTGTTTCCACGGTTACTAGAGGTATCTGTGGGGGAGGAAGAGGATAGAAGTATGACATTAGGATTTTTCTTTTTCCATTCCGAAGGGTCCTTTGTAAAAATGTGTTTGGATAATTTGATTTGAGGACATGTATTCTACCATATTCATCTACATTGATTCAAGGGAGTCTGGAAGAATATCAGTCCTTGTTGCCCTTATTCACATTGCGTTTAACAATTGAAGTGTATGAAAGGGAGAGGGTGACACTAATTATTGAGGTTCCAGTGACAGTGCTGAAACACTGTCTAATTAAGGCGTCCGTTTTAACAAGCAGTTGTGTTTGGATGTGTACTTTGCTGCCTCCCTGACTCACCCATCGCTGGGGCAGAGTAACGCGCACGCACGCACGGTTGTTCTTTTCATTTGGTGAGAGACTCTTGCTCACAAACACACACGCACGACTGAATGCTTGTGTAATTGAATGTTCAGGGGCTTGAGGTCTGTGGCTGGGAAGAGATATGCTGGTCAGGTAAACCTGTAGAAGTGGCTCAGGCAGTTTGAGCCGGGCAGCAGAGAGGCACGCCCTGCCCTGCATGCATGCGTCCCGTGGTCCCGTCAGACCTCAGGGATCAAACTGTCTGGAAAAGACTGATGACGTCCTGCTTTTCAGCTTGGCGAATATCATTAAATATTTAGCTTCCAGCCGTGTGCGTATGCCGACCCGGGGGTGTGTCTATTGTGGGTGTGCACGTGTGTGTGTGTGTGTTATTGGTGTATGAGGTGTCAGCTTGTGTGTGTGTGTGTGTGTGTGTGTGTGTGTGTGTGTGTGTGTGTGTGTGTGTGTGTGTGTGTGTGTGTGTGTGTGTGTGTGTGTGTGTGTGTGTGTGTGTGTGTGTGTGTGTGTGTGCTTCTGTCTGGCCAGTCCAGGGGGATAACTCAGGGGCAGAGCCAGAGACAGACGTGTGTGCATGGCTGTTGTTATCACCTTTCCTGTTTATCCACTAGGAACAAATGGCCTGTTGTTCTTTTACCAGCCCCCCCCCCCCCCCCCCCCCCAACTCCCACCCTCCTCTGTCTTTCTCTGTCCCCCCCCACCCCCCATTCTCCCCATTCCAGCAGTGTTTTTAGGGACAAGGGCATTCTGGTAAATGCACAGTGTTTTGGACTGGGCGTCGGTTGTTTCCAGTGGAAGTTACCGGGAGAGAGGTCAGTGTGTTGGTAGGTCACGCAGTACAGAGATCATTTTGCTAAGGTCATTAGGCAGTAGGACGATTAACGCAACATGTTGTTGACCACAAGAGAGTCTACAGAGAATACAAGAGACAATATTAAGGAAGAGAGAGAATAGTGAGAAACTGAAAGTCCGGAGTTGATATTCAGCCAAAATAACAAGCGCTTGTTTAAACTTGGTTGCTATAGTTGGGGCCGCTGAACCAGCTGTAACCAAAACATTGGCTACTGCTGACAAACCCCAGGCATGGATTCACATCGGCCTCAATCATCAGACCTGGAGGGATTGCTTCAGGTCCCATCACACTAAAACCAGAATGTCCGATGTCACACACACACACATACCCACAAACACAAACCACACAACAAACAAAGTTTGATTAAGGTGATCCATCAGAGCCCACTGGTCTGTAAAGTCAGCCAGACAATCACAGCATACTGATTTGACTGCCAAATCAAGTACTTCTCCGTGCCAAGAGATGTTAACTTGTCCTCAACTGAACCACAAATAGGCAGTAAAAAATGCTTGGCCAACCAGGGTGTGAAAATATTTTTAGAGTTCTTGGGCAAACACAAAATCCTAGTTTGCTTTTGAAATATGTCATTCTGTAGAAAAACAACAGTGTTTAAAATGTACACGACATATCTACACGTAACTGACCTTTAGGTCACTGTTCGTTTATACAACATGGAGAACCAAACATTTTTTGGCAGCGTAACACTACAGCCCTGTGGTGTATTGTGATCAAAACACACAACTTATATATGTCTGTGTGTGTCTGTGTGTGCGTGTGTGTGTGTGGGGGGGCGTGTATGCTTCTGTGAGCACGTGCTTGCACTCATGCATGCATGCAAGCATGGATGCATGCATGAGTTTCCTTGCATGCATGCGCTCGTATTAGTAGCAGAAGATTATCAAAGGTTTAAGGGTGTGAGGGCCGCTGCCTGTACACCTGGGTCACGCAGAGTCCGAGGGGGGGGTCGCAGGCTGGTATGTAGGCCATTCACAGCACGCACCGCCGGCTCCAATACACCAGTCTCCTTACCAGCAACAGAAGGCGGTTGGGGGGTCTGGTAGATGGCATGGATCACACACTAGTGGAGGATAGGAAATGACGGAGGAGGTATGAAATACGGTGTGATAGGGATGAGGCCGAGGTGCGCTGCCTCTCGAGGGGAGGTGGGGTTATGGAAGGAAAGTGAGAAATAATAACTTTGTGGATATGGATGTGATACGGAAGTCATCGCTTAATTTAGGACTATATTTAGAATAGAAATAAAAAATCATATAAAATACTCTCGCTCTTTATTACCACAAGGCTGAATTCATGAGTGATGCGGTGAAACGTACAAACGCTCCCGGTGCAGTGCATCAGTTGAACCGGAAATTTTCCCAACACAGTCCATCAGAGAACACAAAATACATTTAACACAATCCTTAGTCCTGTGCTTGAGTCCAATGATTTATCTTATATCTGTAGGAATTGTTGACATATTACATTTTTTATTTATGTTACAAATACCTTTTAATATGATTGTGACAATAATCTTGTGCATATTCGGGCTGGCAACAGTTATGTTATGCAGAGGATGCGGCTAGATTAATCTATCTACTCAAGTTAAAGGCCTGAATTGACTAACGTTTTACACAGTGACCCATCAACAAGTTTATAGATCTTGTGGCTGTCAGAGGAAAATGAATTGCCTTCTGACTTACATTAACCTTACTGCATCAATTGATTTCTGCTGACGTGTGTATTTAAACCTGTCTGTCAAAGGCATGCTTCCCGGAAATGCTTCTGTAAGTAGGCGACATCCTTCCTCTCTGACCCCTCTTCACGCTGTGAGAAATACGCAGGGTGAAGATGCGCGCACAGAACGTCTTCACTTCCCCACCAGTGCTGACGGAGGCACCACAACCCACTGAACTCTGACCTGGTGGACCTCCGGTTGCTAGGTTACAGCTATAGGGCCCAGTAGATAATTGGTCGTTTGTCAGGAGACGCTGGACTTGAAGGTGACGGTGTACCAAGGAGTAATATAGGAGGAAGAGGAGGAAGAGCCTAAAGGGCAGAGGAAGGTAGACAGAGAGCGGCCTTGTCAGACACTATGTCAGGCAACAGAAATGGCAAAATAAATGTAAAAAGAGCAGGTGTATCTTTGCAATTATAATTTTTTTATCCATGAAAGGATGACCCCAACCAATGTGTAACAAAGCTGTTGATGGAAACTCACTCCATATGCCATTTCTTGCTACTATTCCGTAGGTACAACTAATGGGGCAAACAAGCTCAGTGTTCGAGTGATGTAGAAGACATGGGCGGGCTCGGAGCTATGCATTGTTTACTCTGTTTTGATTTTCAATGGACAGGATGAGTCAGGCCAGCAGCTCTCCAGTGTCTCTAATAGTGATGATAACGTTATCCCACTGGCTTAATTAACAGCCTTACACAGAGTGACCCAGTCCCATTGTACGGAAATCTGACACCGTATTGTGTTATGTAAGGCTTTCTAGCTGCGCAGTGATTCAAATCAACACATTTCTGTTTCGATACGATTTATTCTTAGCTTCTCAGCTAATTCAGCGTCCTTCTGACCTATTGAGATCGTAATATACATAGCAGAATATTGTTTATAATCTGTGTTGTGGCCAGGAAGTAACTAACAAAATGTCATATCAAATCAATATTAAAAGCCCTCAGTGACCTTCTAAGGTCACTGAAGGTCACCCTCAGTGACCTTCTAGGGTCACTGAGGGTGAGGGAGATTTGAACTCATGAATACACCACAAATCGGGAGCATCACATGCCAAAAGTCTTACACACAATCTAAAAAGCAGCAAGATGCAGCCTTTCCAAATTGCCCACAGATTGTCTGGGGAGTGTCTTCACTTCCATCCAAGAGAATAGGAAGGAGGAGTTCTGGGCGGAAACACAGCAGAGAGATGTCCTGTCTTTAGCGAGGGAAACAAGCAGCATCCTCTAATTTTCTACCAGGCACAGCTGAATAATTATGCCCTTTGGAAATGCATCAACTGCCATGGTCCTGCTCTATTCAGCAGGGGAGAAGCTAAATGGGGAGACGGAGGTACGATAGTACACCAAAGCAGTAATATTATTTGCCCTATTATCATTCCTACAAGATGACTGCTTGGCTGATTCTGTCTTTCACGCCCTTGCTCATTTTGATGTTCAGGGTGAAGGCGTGGCGTCAATGCCTTTGAATAAATGCTTAATATAAAATTGATATTAATTATTTTGATTATTTCCTACAATTTGTAGAACCTATCCTACTATCAGTGAACAGACAATGGCTAAACATTGTTCTTCCGGCCCCCAACAATACCATGAGAAGCAATAAAAACCTCTTTAAAGCATGTTTCGCCACGCTAGACCGTACTTTGCCTTGCATATCCAGGGTCAGACACTATGTGTCCCAAATGTAACACTGTTACTGTTTCACCCATTCTTGCTTTAAACCCTGAAGCAGGCTTTTCAGATAACTGTCCTTTATCCCCTTGACCACACAATAGGGTAGGATAATGGCTGGGAAATGGTTGGGAAATATGCAGTCTTTCTCTGAAAATACAAGATCATAACTACAGGCTAATCCAGGCTGAGTTTCATCCATTCAATTGTATGTTTTTTTTTTCTTAAGAGAGGGATTCAATACTCTTGACAAAAGAGTGGGTTCTCCTTTGCTTAGTCAAACAAAACAAACCACACACTTGAAAGCATAAATGACAGGATCCGATCGAAATCGGCCCCATCTTTTGAATAACACTTCATTATGATAAGCATGGAGAGTTTCCAATTAGCAAACTTGTATTGTTTATTTATTTATTTTCATCCAGTGTACACAACATGCAGCCGGCTCATCAATCACCCATCCACCGCAAATCTATTGTTGTTCTGACCAACCTAAAACCAAAGGTCCTCATTAAGTCAATTGCTCTCCACTGGTCCGAGCTTTCAATGGTTACATCTGTGATGAATAATTCAAAGTGGATTCCGTGTCTTGAATTGACCCGAGGGACACATTGAAAGTAAAAAAACGGTAAGGTCATTCTTTTGGGGGAGCTGGGGATGGTGAAAGGGAGGAAGAGCGTCATCCACATAGGTGATGGTTTAAGGTATTTTGATATTTGCTGCTATATCACAGGCCTCATCCGTGGAGTTTGCAACAGATACTATGGAAAGTTACCAAGGGCAGGTGGTGCAGTGGAAAGCTCTGTAGGCAAGCTGCTCTAGAGACCTCTGGGTGCTCAGATTTCCTCTACTCTCCATACACATACACATGCAGGCCGGACACACTAGGAACACCACATTGTGAGAAGGGTTATGCCCGTGGTCGGCTGGGATAGTTCCCCTGCCGTCCTCCGACTCTGACCGGGGATAATCGAGTAAAGGAAGTGGATGGATGGATCGCTAACCAAGGTAGATAGCGTTGCCCAGAAGCAGCTGTAATGGTCTTCGTCGTCACTGAAACAGTAGATCCAACCCACGTGGCGTTTCGGAGTAACTCGACTCGAACCCTTTCCTTTCGAAACCATTCTGTCCTGTTGGCCATCCTAGTAGACCTCTCTACTAGGATGGCACACCTCTCTCACAGCTCTCTCACACCTCTCTCACAGGTGTCAATGAATGTAATGTCATTCACTTCTGCTGTGGTAGTTTGGGTGGTGTGTGTGGGGGTGGTGTGTGTGTGTGTGTGTGTGTGTGTGTGTGTGTGTGTGTGTGTGTGTGTGTTGGGGGGGTGGGGTGGGTGGGGGGGGGGGGGTCTGACGTAAATAGCTTCCTTGAAGGCTACCCCGGAGGCACATACTACTCTTTAGCCCACCTCTGTTGATGTAAATCCCCATGCTAAGGCCTCTCTCTTTCTCGTCCTTCAGCTTTGTTATCCAAGTTATCCAATCTGGAAGTTATTTTGGAGGACTATAATGTCCTTACAAACACAGATATATACGAGACTCTAACATCCTTATGCATGCATCCAAGAAAATCTACCTTTTATAACATTTAAATCCCATTTGCATCACATTATTTGAGATTGTATACAAGATTGTTTACAAGACCCAGCTCGAGCCCACCAGCCCGCTATGGGGTTTATTCTTGGTGAGCTGTAGCCGTTATTCAACTATATCGGTGCTTACATATCTAGTGATGCAAGCAAGTCAACCCCTTCTCTTCTTTATAAGACACACATTCATACCTAGTATGGTACTTTATTCTGCATTAATTATTTTGTCAAAGTACTTTTTGACAGTTTGTTTCCTGCATTGTGTGCTCAGTATAGCGAGAAAGTCCATTTTCTGCAACTGCCGACTTTCCTGAAAAAGCAAGAAAAACCGAAAAATGTTTGTTTGTGTTTTAGTCGGTTAAAATGTTGGAGCAAATAAATCTGCCACTTAGTTTATTTTCACGTTGGGTCATTTCATTTTTTACCCCTTTGTTTTATACATCAGCACTTATGGCCTTTCATCCATCACGTCCTATCAGCAGCCTTCTTCTCTTACTCACCACAAACCCTGGCACTCTTCCAGGCGAGGATCGAACCAACTGTAAATCTAATTTCCATGATTCTCTGTAGGGCTTTTAGTTTACGGCCACATGTACTGCAAAGCAAACACGGCTCCCGCGCTCAGCATGCCGGACTGCAACATTATATCACAGACTGCTACTCCAGCTATAGAATAGAATAAATAGAATAGAATAGGATGCATATAACACAATAAAAAGAAGTAAACAATGTAGATGGCAGTTTTGCTTCATTATAGGCCATTATTGGCGTTACAACACTGCTCCAACTGGTTAACAGTGTGCTGACGTTTGTCCTATGACTAGGTCGTCTGAATACTTAATGAAGATGGGTTTGAGGAAGCTGCTACAGTTATTAGTGCTGGGTGTGTGATATTGGGGAAAACACTGAACCTGGGGACCCAGAACATCTGACCATGGGGTTATTTCCCCTTCTCCTTCTTACCAAACACACTCTATGTTTAGGAAATAACAGGTTGCAGCTATGTCGTGGCTATTAAATAGGGATGGATGGTGTTAAAACGAAAAGTCAATGGAAACTAATGGACTAATGGACTAGACTTCAAAGCTTTCAGTTGAAAACCAAGCAAAAGGGTCGGAGTAAGGACAACTGCTCTACTCTGATATTCTGCTGGTAAGCAAAGCGAACCCAATCGCTCTGTGGGCTCTGTGTGAATGGACCAGACCTTGACAACGTACCGCACCTAACAACTGTTAAATCCACAGGTCTGAAGTCATTAGGTACCGTCATGCTTTTCTTCTTGGGAACAGGACATGCAATACAGAGTAGGCATTGTTTGCACAGTGAAACAGATACCAACCAAAAAGTCTGCTGATTTTTATTGTGAACTTTTAGGATTATCAAGAGCCATATATCTTAAGCAACTGATTGAAACCCTTCAGAAAGAATGGCAATTTGTCTTAAAAGTTAAAGGAATCATTGATGTTACATGCTGTTCTACTTGAAAGTTGTACAAGGATAAAATACCCATAGTATAACCCATTCCACACATGCCTGTCCTCCTGAGCATGTCTGAAAATAGTGCTTCACTATTTGTACGATATAGCAACTTTGCCTTCTCTAATCAATTAGCTGAATGTTTCTTAATACAGCTCAATCCCTTATAGAAATGTCATTTTCTTCACATTTTATGCTAACTTAAGTCAGGCCTGAATCTATTTGAGATTAATAGTTTCATGGAAACATGTAGCTCTCAGCTTCGGTTCTTTATCCTCTCACTGCGCTTTATACAGTGAGATATTTAAAATCATTGTTAAATAAGACAAAAATAAATTAAGAATGAATAGGAGATTGATGACACATAATCTACAGAGAGGATTCACAGATTTTTTCCAATGTCATTGTCTCCTTTAGAGAGAGAGAGAGAGAGAGAGAGAGAGAGAGAGAGAGAGAGAGAGAGAGAGAGAGAGAGAGAGAGAGAGAGAGAGAGAGAGAGAGAGAGAGAGAGAGAGAGAGAGAGAGAGAGAGAGATTTTAAAATAACACCATTTGCTTGTTTTATTGAGCATAATGACATTTTGCATGTTACGGCTCAGTTGATCAGGGAACTATTGCCTGTCAGTTATCTACTAAATCCTCCCCCCCACACACACACAGTCTATTCTTATTTTTTCTTTCGCCACAAAATAGAATAGAGCTCAGCTCTTATAGATCCTGTTAAATTATAAGATCGATAAATCTATAACAACACTGCATTTTTTGTCTGACTTTAGGTGTGTGTGTGTGTGTGTGTGTGTGTGTGTGTGTGTGTGTGTGTGTGTGTGTGTGTGTGTGTGCGCGTGCGTGTGCGTGTGCGTGTGTGTGTGTGTGTGTGTCGTGTGTGTGTGTGTGTGTGTGTGTGTGTGTGTGTGTGTGTGTGTGTGTGTGTGTGTGTGTGTGTGTGTGTGTGTGTGTGTGTGTGTGTGTGTGTGTGTGTGTGTGTGTCTTGGAAACTGAGCCAGCATTAAATATTCATGAGATCACTTAAGTGTCAAACAGAATGCCACCATGAGAAAGCATCGTTTCAAATGGCAGATACATTTCAATATGTCTACCGTTTAATTTAATTATGTTTAAATTCCATTTCGTCTCTATAAATTATATTATTCCAAACTATGTATTCTGCTGATAACTATTAGGTTTCAGAAGACAGGGGAAAGTATTTTCGCAAAATTGGCTCCGGTGTTAATCCAAGTAAAGACGGATGACAGGGAATGCAGATGGGCATAACGCACTAAAACGAAGGCGCGTCATGTGCCATTTGGCCGACTCTGACTTCTCCGTCGCCTAAACGATAGCCTACTCTATGGCCTGCACTCCTTCATTATTTCTTTGCGTAATATAATTTTTTGACCATCATTGTTTCTCGTCGAGAGCTGAGGTTTCACATCCCTACAGCCACGCTAGAATCATCATCACAGCTGCCTTCTGATTGGACGGCCCTCCGGCAGTTACCAGGGGCGTGGAACAAAGTGAATCTGAATGGGGAACACCACATTACTTCTCTTAACGGGCACATTGACATTGGTGTGGCGGACGTATAAAAGGACCACGGCTGTGAACTTGATGCAAAGACTTTGCGGTGAGATTACAGTTACGTCTGTGAAAATAGGCGGAGACGTGCGGCTACAGATAGCCTAACCGACACAGCCGCCAATGAGAGAGATACCAGAGGGGCTCGGCGTCGTCGTAAGAAATCTATCCCTCTGGAGATATGGATGTAAGGTTTTCTATTCCAAATTCGTAGACGTTATCGACACGGGGCTTGTTTTTAAACCACGAGGACGAATTGAGCCTTAATTTGTATGTCATGCTTAGTGGTTGGCCTGTCAGTATGAGGACATGCAGATAGCGCGTTTAGAAGTCCACCTTTTGTCGTGGACTACCCTCTATCGTCGGCTCGTGGCGTGCTGCTGGCGTTAGTTTGCTCCACTTTGCCCCCGTTCTCCCCTCGTATGACCGGGTAAGTGGCATTCATCACGTTATCACTCAATTATATGATTTGTAACACGCCAGTGGAAATGTTTCCAATTGAACCAATAGGACGACTGACGTGACTCGACCGCAGATATATTGACAGGTTGAGTCGTTTTCGGTCTGAATGGTCTTCCGCCGTTTGAGCAGAGCCTACTAATAGTGCGCAGGCATTTGGATTGATGCTCATTCTCACCCGTTACTTAAAACTGTAACCCATTTATGACAATCACCGTGAACCCTGTTCATGGGGCCCATACCGGTCCGCCCCACATGTCTAATAATGAATTAATTAGGCCGGCATATTGAATAGTGATGTGCAGTATTTGTTATTCGTTTTTTTTTTACGTACTGCATTCTTTTGCAGATCTTCAATTTGGCTGAACGTGCCGTCTATGACATCCGTCGCTGCGAAACGGGCCTTTGCTGACAAACTGCGTCACCGAGTGGGCGCTGCAGGTATTCAGCCCCGAATTGTGGTGGGAATTATACCTATGGCAAATTCCGCCCGGATACGTTACTGATAGTTTTTAAAATGGATCCCGGGGAAGATTCAAACACGGACTCGCAAGAACTCAATTATCCATCCAACTCTCGGTGCGAGCTCAACATAAATATGTATGAGGGTATCAGCGATGGGAACGTCAATAACATGGACTCGTCCAAACTAGTGAGAGGGGGCAGTGACCCTAGCGCATACCCTTCCTCCAATTATCAGAGGATCGTGCATCAGAGATTTATCCGGAGAAGTTTATGGTTCTCTGACTCAGATGAGCAGGCATTTGAAGCTCCTGAATGTGACAATAAGAGCAAACTCCTAAACATAAACCTGCGCACCATTGTAGATCGAACGAGGGTGCCTAGGGCTGAAGTTCAGGAAAGTTCTAGCACTGAGAGTCAATGTGGACAAAAAGACAACAGTGCAACTGAGAGCGTCAGTGCCGATGAGGACAAGGAGAAGTGCCCAGATGCCCTGAACGTCACGTGCAGCGATGGGTTGAAAGTGGCGGTCAAGGCGTCCAGCGAGGAAAACGAGGAAGAGGCTGAGATGAAGGCGGTTTCAACCTCACCTGGGGGAAGATTCCTCAAATTTGACATTGAGCTGGGCAGAGGATCCTTCAAGACGGTCTACAAAGGCCTGGACACGGAGACCTGGGTGGAAGTTGCCTGGTGTGAGCTACAGGTACGATTTTATGTTTTTAAACTCTTCAAAAGCCATACTTTAGTTCTGTTGGTGTGAGAAATCAGGAATTGTTTTCTCAGTGAGAAAAATTATGGGAAACCTCATTGTCTCTCTCTCACCCTCTTTAGGGCATCTAGAGAGGGTTAAAAAAGGGCCACATCGTGACAGAATAGCATCCATCTCTTAACAGGGAGCGGTCAATAGCAGAACTTCTCGCATAAATGTTGCAAATAGGTTCCGCAAAATCGTAAACACTTTATGTAGTCTGGATTATCGTCAAGGGCCTCAGGTAGGGCCTGTGTCGATGTGAAACTCAGGGTTTCTGCTGGGAAGAACAAACAGAGTCTCTTGTCTTGTGTTACAGACGCATGAAAAGCGCCAGCTTATACTGTGCAGTGGTATTGACTCATTATTTCCGTCCTTCTGAGACTGTAGCAGGGATTATCTCTATCTCTCCCGCTCTCCCCTCTGTTTCCCAGGAGGCTTAAGGGCACTATCGTGAGCATTACTTGCCCTCCCATTCCTCCCTCCTTGTAGACAGAATGGGTTCCATCCTTTTTTTTTTTCCACAATAGCAATTCAACAATTCCCTTTCCACTAAAAACACCATCTATGCTAATGTTGCACGTCTGAAGGACTAGATGCCGTATGCTTATGTCCCAGCATAGCAGCGTGCGTCTGCTGGATGTGAGGCGCTCCGGTGTTTTCCGTGCCTGCCTCCATCTGTGACAGGAGCTAAGCAGACAGGAAGCAGCTGATGTGAAGGGACTGTGGGGCCACTTTGGCAGCCCCATTGACCTTAACGATTAGTTGGCCTGTGGAGTTGAAAAACATGCTTAGGCCGTAGTCCATGTGAATAAGTGTAAAAAGAGTCATGTCATGGGTTGAAGTCACTGTGTGTGTGTGTGTGGGGTGACAAGATGAGAGTGAGCCACTTTGCTGTCAGGAGTTACAGGTGTGGCTCAGGCTGGAGGGGGACTATGCAATAACCGAATGATACAGGGATGACCTCAATCGCTCCAATGATGTTGGGAGGAAGTATTGTATATCTGTCAGTTGACTTGCTGTGACTCACAATTGGTGTGTGGGAGAAATTGTTAATTCTTTATCATTTGTTCTCCCTCAAACGGGTCACATGATGGCCGCCTGCAAATGTTTTGACCCGACTCTCTTGTGTGTTTATCCCCATCTCCTGCCATCTTGTGTGGCTATCTAAGCCTGGTTTCCATCTCTTCTCAGTCTGTCACGCAGATGGCCCTTGCTCAGATAATGTTGACCTAAGAGACGGACGTGTCCGTAGTTGCTTTCCTGTTATCTGTTCTCAAGAGTACTGCTTTATTGGTTCCTCTTAGCATTGTTCAGTGGGATTGTGGATCTAAATTAGAAACTTCCTACAGTTTAGTTCCAATTGTTTACATATTCTATCTGTGTGTTCGCTCGGTAATGGTAGCACGTGGCTCACTCATTAAGACAACTTTGGACATGCTGGTGGGTCAGTTGTTCCAGCCTTTTTGAGGAAGAGGTTTAATCTCTATGATCGGCACATAGGATAGGGGCTAAACATGCCCGAACATCCAGATGATTTTTAGTGGAACATAGACTTAGGACAGAGGAAGATAGCCTGCCACCTGACTTTAAACTTTAATTAACAAATGATGATCTACTACTTTATTTGTTCACACCCTTATTATATATCAAAAAATGTGTTTAAAATCATTAAATTCAGTTTGAAGATTTGTCATTAAAACCTAATGGACTTGCAATGGCTCATGGCACAAGAACATTCTTAAAGTTACAAGCTTTGGCTAGCAGTGGTTATTGTAACATTTGTGTATTGCTGTACCTGATAAAGAAAATGTATTTTCCATCAAAATCCCATATGCTTTAGTTCTACCATACAGTGTTACTTCGGTCACATGTATATGATGTAAGAAGCTTAAGTCTTGGCAGCGATTGCTACCTGCTTTTGTGTGTGTGTGTGTGTGTGTGTGTGTGTGTGTGTGTGTGTGTGTGTGTGTGTGTGTGTGTGTGTGTGTGTGTGTGTGTGTGTGTGTGTGTGTGTGTCCGTGTTTTTGTGTGTGTCCATTCTCAT
>OLKM01000229.1:77870-195370 GCA_900291075.1 Melanogrammus aeglefinus
GTAAAGCAAGACATCCAGAGTAAAGATTTATGAAACAAAAACACCTTTTCTACTGACCCTCCAGAGAAATGAGGCGGGGCCAACATGCCATTTCGAAAAGCCATGCCTCAAGTCCCTCCTCAGTCGCCAAAATTCTGGGTAGCTTGATATCGGGTAGCTTTCTGAATGCCACCTACTTAGTTTTGGTGCTTCTTCTTTTCTAGACGGCGAGATTTGACTGTCAAATCAATAATGACAATTAGCAGGGCTGTTGCCAACCCAAATCATCATGTGGTATTCCATAACAAGAAACTTGTTATCAGAAAGAAATTCCCCAAGGGAAGGGAGGCAAAGACCCATTTCACCTTTGTTGATTCACTGCGGACCAATAAGTTGTCTAAGGCAGCCCTGGGGACACACCTAATAAGAAACTCCCGGGCAGTTGCTCTTGCGAAAAATGATTTTTAGCCGGGTCGCAAGTATGCGACCAGTTCCCATGTTGGGCGCGCAATCTTGAACCTCAGAGGCCACTTCCTTGCTTTTTCAGCCCTCCCTCAACTGGTCAGTAGAAAACATCAAAAGCCCCATTCCTTGGCGAGAAACAACTAGTCAATAAATCAAATATATACATTAGATGAATTATATTAAACAAATCTGTCCAAACTAATTGTCGTTTAAGCATTTTTGGTGCAAGCTGCTCCCTTCTCTCGTTTTCCATGTCGTGCAGCATCGGGGGCCCTCGCCCATGCTCTCTATTGTTTCTTGTCCTCCTCGCTCCTTGCTTTCTTTTCCCTGTTACCCCAGGTTTAAATCCACTTTTAGAAACATGAACCCCAAGCACAGTAGTCCCTGGGTCATTACATAAGCAGTATTACACTGCTTGAGGAAAAAAGCCTCAGACATTTTTCTTTTGGGGTTCCTCGGGTTGGTTGAAGGCGTTGTTTGTTTGCCAGCCTTAACCATGTTCATTAGTGACGTGAGTGGGCCCTTTATAAACCTCGGCACTGGGCCCGAACACAGCCCATTGTCTCCCATCCATCCTTGCCATGTCCCATCCACCCTTGTGCACTTACTCCTGTATTCAACCCTGCAGCAACACGTGTGTCGATTTACCATGAGGTAAATATGGTTAAATTTAGTGCAGTGAGTGCATTGGTCAGCTTTGTCTTGAGTATGTGTCTGGGTGGGGCTCTCCATTACTCTGCACTTATCTCATACCCCTTTCTCACCTCCCCCTTTTTTGTTTCATGCACCCAGTCCAGCCATACTTGTCATGCTGCACTAATGCATGTTGACTCTTATTTAGCTGTTGTTCTCCTCAATAAGGCAGATGTCTGTGAGGTTTGCACATCCCGCTTTCTCACACTCCACCACCGTTACTACTTCCCTGCAGCCACCAATGCGCTTGGTTGAGGCGGCTCACTTGGTCCTCTCCCGATCAGCAAGGTAACAGCCTGGCTGGGGCAGCTGCCTGCCAAGTCTACCCACGGTTCATGAGGGATGGAACACAATGCGGCTAGCGGCTGTGTGCTTGATTATAACTCTGCATTATCCTGGCTAAGTGGAACTGCAGCATTCTCCACTTCAAAGGGATTGGTGGGCTGTGGATTCTATCTTGAAATTGGAGATGAGCAAATTGGGTGGTGTCATCCTTTTATAAGCGGAACCACTTTTTTAATGACGGCGTGGCCACCTGTCATGTGTCAGCCATTCATATACAACACCAGTGTATGATTTAAGATTTGGCTACATTTGCATCTCTTGCTTTTTAAAAGGGTCTTGAGGAGCTATATCTAAATCTATTGTGTTCCTTGCACATTATTACTGGCAGAGAATTGGGCACCCGTAGTAGAAATCTTACTTTCCCCCCTGTGAATGTATCCATTAATCCATGGTAGATGCTCCATTGGTTGCAGTCTGTTGGCGTACTTAATGAAGAATGCATAAAAGATCTGCATGACAACACAAATGCAAGATTCCATCCAGGTGAAGGATTTTACCGTGGAAATTACCACAGCAGGATGTGATGCAACATTTGTACTTGATATCTGTAATGCGGGGATGAAATCTGGACTCGCATTTATTTAGTTTTGGGACATTGCGCTGACTCATGTAGGTTGAAGTAAGATTCAAAGATTGCAAGTACTTTTTAAGGTCTTAAGCTCGGCTCCTTGACCTTAGCGTCTGTATCTGAACAATTTGACACGTTTTTACCTTGACCCTGATATATTCTGCATAATTCTACTGGCTATACTGTTGAGTTGATTAATCACACCAACTTGGAATGGCAATGATTTAAGATTACGTGGGGGTGATCCCTTCAGTTGTGTGTTCATCTCTTTTAATATGTTTTTGTGCAGGCTGATATGCTTGTGGTTCCATACAGTGACTAAATCCTGAAGTCACACATTCCGAGCGTTTATGGCTTCATCAGTACGTTGCCCCTTCCGGAGGGAACTATCCATCTTTGTGTGTTTTGAGATTGCCGCACACGGTCAGCGGCCCACTATCAGCAATATGCCACTTTGATGGATGTGCCAAACGCATGACCCGTCCCAATCTTCTCTCCCCCACAGCCAGACCCCCGTCATAGGGCTGCGTGATTCTATTAGTGGGCAACTCAAGTGTAAACAATCATGCCCTACTGTAGGTCACTGAACCTCTGGTTGTTAGCCCTAACCAAGTTTGTGGGACTCGGCTAGTTTTATGATCTAGCTTGAGCATATAATTGGGTCGTGGTGGAAAAAAAAAAAAAAAGCAATGAAGGTAAATAAATCCTGAAGCAACCCATGTTGATGGTGAAGGGACTCAGGGATGTGATGGTTGTTTTCATCTAGCTGAATTGCCCAGTCAATAACAGTGCTCATTATGTGGTTTTTTTTTAGCCATGCTAGGACAGATTGGTTGGTGCCTCCGAAAAGCTATCTCCCATGACGGGTGCTTATTGTCATGGGGACAATACACTTAAAGTGTTCCTCTCCAACACTTCATCTATGAATGTATGCCTCACTGTATATGAAGTTGCTAGGGCTCTAATGTTGGGCCTCTTCTGTCTGGATTTAAGGAGGCCCACGTTGCATAGGTTTCATCTAACACAGCCTTTTCAACTGGGTTGACCAACAACAATTAGCAGCGCTGTGTAATGTTGTAGCAACGTTTCTTTAAGTAAGCTACTTAAGTTTACAACATCCAAACAAAGGTTTTACTTTATTAATTTAGTTGTTGACCAATAGCAGTTTGCCATCGTGAATTTTTAAAGTGTGTTCATTTGGTGTTGGTGAGAAGTTTATTCTGAATGCCTTGATGGATTGTTCCATCTGTAATGTTTTTTTCTTATTACATTGAAGCATAATCTCAATTAATGCAAATTAATTTACTTCACACGTAAATTATGTCAATCTATTCTAGCAGCCTGACAGTTAAGAAAAACACAATTTGAGTTCTAGAAAGGATGGGGGGAGATGTTAGCCCCATGGCCCCCTCCAACTTTGCACACCGTTGTGTTGTACTATACGTGTCCGAGAAGCTTATCCCTCTCTCGGACGCAACCATCCAATAATGACCGATGCCCAGAGGAAGGCCCAAACATCAAAATACACCGTGGCATTGGCATGCCCCCTTAGTGTTGATGTCCTGACAAGGACGGGACCACAGTTATGATCAGAGCAGAACGGTCACATACTGCTGCTAAGAAATGACTGGCGGAGACCGGTAAAATCAGGATTTGAAAGCCTTTTCTTTTTTGCATTATCCTTTTATTTTAGAAATCATGAAAGAATGATATAGATTATCATATCATTTTAACAAAAAATAAAAACATGCTTTGTGTTTTACGTGTGTCTGAGTCAAGGACGAAATAATTGTTGTGGGTATATGTCTTGGTCCCAAGGTCCAGTTTATCTCCAGTCTCTGCGGGAGCCTAGCACAGCTGTGCTAATAAAGTCACAGAAGCGGGTGGCAATAGTTATGGGAGCAGAGCTATATTGATTACTTCCTTCCAGTGTCACCATCTATTTTCTTGGCGGCAGCTGCGCAGCATGGTGGCTTTCTGTGTGTTTAACCTCGCCTCAGAGTCTCTATGGCGTACTGGGGCCAGCTGGGCGCTTTCACTAGCCACAAGCACACAGTTGATAAGATTTGTGAAATATGCACACACACGTTTTAAAGCTATTCGTGTGTGTGGCATCCTGGGGGGTGGGCATGTGTCCCAGAATCCTTTGTGTTTGTCCGTGTATCTTTCCATGCTGTGCGCAACACTTCATGGGGGAACACTGAGATCATGCACAGGGAGCTTTGGGATGGGGGGGGAGAGGGCGTGTACCCTTAATCAAATGGGATGCTCCAATACACCAGGGAAGCTCCCGCTCACAATCTATTCTGTTGTCTGTACCTGTCCTTCATGTAAAAATATATATACATTAATATGCAAAACAGAGTGCATTCGAGGCGATGCCAGCCTAAATTCAAACCCCAGGCCCCTGCCATGCCTAGCTCAGCTTGGGTCTGTAAAGCGGGATCTCTGCAGAACTGAATAATTCATAACGCTTAGAGTGCGGTGAATTTCCCCCATCCCCCACGCACTTGCATACAAAACTCAGATATGCCAAACATGCATGCACATGCAGCGCGATGCCACCCACAAGCATGCAACTGCGGCACGGCGCTGCACATCCCTGCAAAGATCAGGCAATGCATGTTGGTGTCATTTGTAGTTTAGGTTTATACTCTGAATTTGTTTTGGACCTCTTACAAAACACATGTATGCACGTTTTTCTAACTGAATGAAGTTGAGTGTGTGGAACGCATGAGAGGGAAGAGAGTATCAGTTGGAGAGGAGGAGAGCTGGAGCAGGGAGTGGCTGATTCAGACTCCTCTCAGGGCGTTCAGGATGATTGCAGATATGGTGGTGGTGGTGGAAGGAGGTAAGGGTGGGGGGGACTGAGTTAAGTAGAGGGGAAGGGAGTGGACAAGAAAGGGGCCAGCGAGAGAGCTGTTGAAGGATGGAGGGCCAGATCAATAATCTGTAACCTTGCGCTGTGGCTGTAGGTGGGTGTGACCACGTTGACGTGGGAGCCGTTGCTCCAATGGGAGACTGGTGTAGTAGTCATCCCTCCACACATCCGGCCCAGCCTGGTGCTTTAGGGGCTATGGCGGCATCCTGTGCTCATGGATTGACTGCACCAATAAACTATTATGGCTTGTTTTTTGGCCTTTTTTTGCATTCCATTTGGCTTTTTGATTCCCATCATGTTTTCTATTATAATGCTTTCCATTGATGTTTTGCATTATTTTGTGTTTGGTAAACAAAAGCAGTGGGAGGCATAAGAAGCATTGCTTTGCTCTTGCAGTAACAATTGTTTTTAAAGGGGATGCTGGTCCTCTTTGTTCAGCAACTGCTATGCGTATTTATCTACTTTTTACCATAAGAGGTGGTGCGCAAAAGGTCTTGATGACAATTTAGTACACCTGAAGTCAAAGGTTGGGCACCGCTGGTCGAGATCAGTGCTTCTCAAACCATGGGTCGGGCCCAGAACCAGGGTGCTGCACAGTGGCTAATGGCAGACACTCCAAATAATGTCTTGTATTTGATTGACTGTTCAAACTGGCGGGTCAAAAGAACTCCAACTTAATTTTGCCATTAAGGTTAATTTGGAAAATCGAGTTGTATATTTTCCGGGTTATTTATGTTGTGGTGTCTAAGGCTGAGGGCCAAGCTTTACTGAGCCCTATAGCGGTTCTAGGTGAAGACACTCCTGGCTATAGCTTTCCTTATAATCAGGCTCTTAGGTGAACTCTTCCATCTGGCCATTCCCTAAAAAAACATCTGTACCAATGCTGTTTACACCTCATCAATCAAGCCCTCAATAATGAGTGTCTTCGTTCTCTCCCTCCCTGGCCTCCGTCTAGGACCGTAAACTGACCAAAGCGGAGCGACAGCGCTTCAAAGAGGAGGCGGAGATGCTGAAAGGCCTCCAGCATCCCAACATCGTCCGCTTTTACGACTTCTGGGAGTCGCCCCAGAAGGGGAAGAAGTGCATCGTCCTGGTAACGGAGCTCATGACCTCAGGGACACTTAAAACGTGAGTGTTTGTTGAAAAGCAATCACTGTCCGAACGTATGCACGAGCACTTGAATACATTTGGAATGGCATGTCTTCATATGTGCATGGGGTCTTCCGGCCAAGCTGATGTTATGGAATATTTAATAATATAATAATACTTTTAAGTCAATAGTATTGATTTAATATAGCGTTGAGTCCTCTGTGTAATAAGGAAAGTCTAAGTGCTTAATCAATGGCCGAGGTCCATTATGCTCCATTCTTGAGTTAACAAGGCGACGTTTGCCTCTTCCCCTCCTCAGCTACCTGAAGCGTTTCAAGGTGATGAAGCCCAAGGTGCTGAGGAGCTGGTGTAGACAGATCCTGAAGGGCCTCCACTTCCTGCACACCCGGACCCCCCCCATCATCCACAGGGACCTCAAGTGTGACAACATCTTCATCACTGGTCCCACCGGCTCGGTGAAGATTGGTGACCTTGGTCTCGCTACTCTCAAGAGGGCCTCCTTCGCCAAGAGTGTGAATAGGTAAGCAACCGGACCACCACCACTGGGGCTGGGAGTCTTTCGCTATATGATTTGATTTAAAATGTAGTCTTTATTCCCAATTTAAAATAGATTCTCGATAGAGTACGTAGTTCTCATTGCAGGATCTACTCCCGATTGCTGAGCAGCAGGCAGAGAGGCGGTTTGGAAAATGATGGCTTGAAGCAGTATAGTTTATTTAAGATCATGTTGGCTTAGATTGGAAAAAAAACTCTATTTAAACTCGAATTATTGCAATAATGTGAACGCAAATAAAAAGAAATTTCAACAAACTGGGGACAAAACAATAATAATTTGGAAATCATAGAAGATGAGAATCGTGATCTATCCTGAATTCATTAATGATTTCCCCCCAACCACCACCATCATGTGAGTCCATGCAGCACAACTTCTAGGTGAGCCCTAGGCCACGCTCCCGTTGGTCACTGGTGTGCTGCTCTCTGCAGGCACGCCGGAGTTCATGGCGCCGGAGATGTACGAGGAGCACTACGACGAGGCGGTGGACGTGTATGCCTTTGGGATGTGCATGCTGGAGATGGCCACCTCCGAATACCCGTACTCGGAGTGTCAGAACGCCGCCCAGATCTACCGCAAAGTCACCAGTGTGAGTCACGCTTCGACAAATGTCACTTGTTGATGACTTTCAGAGTGATTTCCTATTGGGAGCAGGGAGTGGCACGTAAATTCTTTCAACAGTCAGTAAGAACCATTAACACAATAACAAAGAATTTCTAATGCGTTAAAATTGCTTGTTTGTCAATCACCATGAGTAAATATTTCTGTATCGTGAGTCAATGCTTCCGTCCTCTTTTTATAATAGGTCGCAGAGAGGTGAGGTGAGGGCCTATTTTAGTTATGTTTCATGCTGATGTCACGTAGGCTGTCGTGATCAGGGTTATGGAAGCTTGTGGGCCATATGGCCTCACGCAGGAACGCCCAGCTGTTCCTCGTTCTCTAGAATAAGCCTTTGGGGTGTTTCCCATTTATTTTCCTTGACTATACAGCTGAGTCACGCATGCAGCCGCAGCCATGTTATTAGATTGGGGGCAATTCCCATATCGGTAAAAAGTATTGATCTACCCACCCACACTTGGCTTCGATCCAGTCAGATGTGTGACCATCATCTAGCCTATGTCAAAGCAGAGGTGTCCTTCCACCATGTAAATGGCAGGCCAGCCCCCTTCAAGTGTCTATCTCTTGATGCTGTGCTCTGCGTTATTGCTGTATGCATATCGGAATACCCTGCCGGGACCACTAGAGACTATTAATAGAGACCGATCAAAGAGAAACTCGGTTGGTACCTTGAATCCTCTCATGACACGCATACACCGATGTCGACTGCTTTCCATTCCCTATCCAATATCAAATGAGTCTGGTATGATAGTAATTAATGAGCTCAAGATATGCGAACATGTATGCAATATAAGGCCGAAAATGTTTAGTTGAAGATTTCATGATTTCCGTTAGTCCTTCTCCACTATTTCTTCACCCATGCACTACTTTAGTACAGCATTGTCTCGTCCTCATGGTTGACTTGGTTTCCCTCTCTCCAGGGTGTGAAACCAGCAAGCTACAATAAAGTCATGGACCCTGAAATCAAGGAGATTATTGGGGAGTGCATTTGCCAAAAGAAGGAGGAGCGGAGTTCCCAGCCCCCAATGCTCCATCAAGATGCCCTCCGACAGCTCTATTTGCACTGTGTGGCGTAGCTTCTCTGCATTAGTTCTCTCCTGACAACTTGTCCCTTTACCTGCAATACTGAGAGAAGAGAAATAGCCTTGACGAACTCTCGATGTCCCACTGAGAGTGGTTGAGGGTTTACGATGTGCGTCTTTGTCCTAGCAGAATAGATGATAATCAGAGGGGTGTATTTCAGCCGTTTGGGAACAGCAAGAACTTCAGTGCATCGACGACTCCAAGCACTATATCCCTTAATGATATAATTACAGTGTCTGAGACAAGACAAGTTTTTAATGTATAAATAAGTCGTTGTTTCAACAAAGGCAAGCCAAGGCAGTCTTGTCTGCAAACAGTTTGGGAAACTGTCCCACTGGGTGCAGTCCTGTGACCGATCCGTCTTCTCCCTCAGGTACTCCATCAAGGACCTGCTGAACCACGCTTTCTTTGCGGAGGACACGGGTGTGAGGGTGGAGCTAGCGGAGGAGGACGATAGGGAAAAGGCCTCCATTGCTCTTAAGCTGTGGGTGGAGGATCCTAAGAAACTCAAGGGAAAGTACAAGGAGACCGGGGCGATAGAGTTCTCCTTCGACCTGGAGAAGGACGTTCCAGAAGTGGTGGCGCAAGAGATGGTGAGTTAATTCATGCTTTTATCCAAACTGACTTAAAGTTCATTGTTTAGATGCATGCCATTAAGGAGCAAAGTTGGGCATCGGAATCTCAAGGATGACTACAGGATATTCTGCGCACCTCAGATGTAGCCCACCCTTACCACTACACTATCCTGCCCCTTGAACAATGAAAGGGTGATGGGTTTTTTGTATTGGTTTACATACAAATGGAAATGGTCTTCCGGGGGATATATGTATTCATTCAAATATAAGCTCTTACTTAAAAAACAAAAAAACAATAGGGCTGTCTGGAACAAAGCTTTAATTGAGGTTGTATACCTGATACCTGCTGGAGCTCTTTTTGTGGTTTTAGGGCCAGCGGTGCCCTTATCTCATCGTTGGGGAATGCAGAGTCCTTCTGATAACAAACTCTTCACTTTGTGGAATCTAGTTCTTGCTGTTTTCTCCCCTCTCGTCTGTCTGTGTTTTTGTTTTGTGTCTTTCGAACTCCTTCCTAGATAAGACATTCTGTGGTTCTGAGATAACAGTTGTGGGGAGCATTTAGTGCTAGGACTGCTCATGCGTACATTAAAGTCCCTTTTTTTTTTAATACATACGGATCCTTCAGCAAAATAATTGTACGTAACTAATGTTTACATTTAGGGCAATTGACTGCCTTGGCGTAATGGATGATGATAAGAGTGGTTTACATCTAAGTGCTCTTGATGCACGGTTTGTGCCTTGGCATTGTCAATAGAACTTGAGGTTTGTTGGTGCACTTAACTCTGTTGGGAACGTTAGGATTAATGTGAAAGTCGTAATGGTAATGTAGCGTGTAGGTGTGTCAAGGGTCGACTTAGCTCAGGAGGTAGAGCAGTTATCTTATAACCGAAAGGTTGCTAGTTCGATTTCCAGCTCCTCCTAGCTGAGTGTTGATGTGTCCCTGAGCAAGACACTTAACCCTAACTGCTCCTGACGAGCTGGCTGTCGCCTTGCATGGTTGACTCTGCCGTCGGTGTGTCAATGTGTGTATTAACTAATGTAAGTCGCTTTGGATGAAAGCGTCTGCTAAATGCCCTAAATGTAAATGTAAATGGTAGCTAGAAAAGGGCGATATGCATAAACACTTTTATGAAGAGGATTCTATCCTGTGTGTTAAATTAAGGCACAGAATGATTCCAGCACAGGGAGCCCTCTTGTTGTGTTTGAATGCTCCTCATTTCGTATCAGCAGGTGGAGCCAAATGGGAGTGGCTAAAATACAGATTAGTCATAGACATGTCTGTTGCGTCCGGGCACGGTGGCGTGGAAGATCCGTTATCAGATGTCAACGTCATATGTCTGCGTTCCACCCGAGCCTTGTGTTTGGGAGTCGAGCAGCAAAGACGAGGAGGTCCTTATCTTTTGTTCTAAATGGTTGCGAGTTGAGGTCACTGTCGTGAATGACACCCAGTAATACTTTACAATACTGTATGTCAGCCAACTAATCCTAACGCTAGTGCTAAAAATGTTAAGTATTTTTATATTTTCAGGCTTTATGCCCAGCCTTTATACAACCTTTGCCAGTAATGATTTACTTTTGGGAGGAGGCAAGTCATGTTGGCCAGCAGCACAACTGGAGTGCCTGGTCAGTATGCCCCCGTGTCACAGCAGCCCTGGACACCACTGTGGTTACTTAGTACTCAGGCCACTCTTGAGTCCTACACTCTCACAAAGCAGACTCGAGATTAATATCTAAAGTTCTTAAGGCAGACGGGCTCAAATCTGTAAAGGTTTCAAATAATTTTAGTGTGCTAGCCACTGTAGAAATAAAACTGATGCAGTTCTGAGCTATTCAATTTGTCGAGCCCATTGTGCTGCATTGAGGATAGGGCCGTTATCATGAGTCAGGTTTGGTTTGGCTTTGTTTTGTTGTGAACATTGTTTAAACTCCCTGAACCCAGCTCCTGACCGAGGTCCTCTGCCTCTCTGATTCCCTTAAAATAGCTTTCTATTTCCTCCTGATGTCACCCCCTCCCCGCTCACTCCACCCAGCCCCCCACCACCACTCTGTCTCTCACATGCATGCGAATTCTCCTCTTCTGATGGCTTTCAAGTGTAAAAATAATCCTGACGCCGCCCCTTTCCCCCTTCCGTCAGGTGGAGTCCGGCTTCTTCCAGGACAACGACGTGAAGACGGTGGGCAAGTCGATCCGGGACCGCGTGGCGCTGATCAAGTGGAGGCGCGGGCGGACCGTGTCCGTCACCGTCCCCGCGGACCAGGGTGACGCGGCCTCCGCGGCCCAGACCACCCCGGCGCCGGGCCTCTCGTCCAAGGCCACGAACGCAGGGCCGCCCCCTCTACAGGAACTGGAGGAGGCTGAGGCAGACCAACACCGCCGGCTGGGTAACCTACCAGCCAGCGCCACCTCTGTGGCGTGTAAGAGACTCTATTGTCTAGAAGGGACCCAGATCCTGGCCCCTTCACCATGTCATGTGCTAGTGTGTGCCGTGTGAGTTGAATGCCTTACCAGTACGATTGTGTCCCTGCAGCAGACTGCACCTTTGACAGCGGCCTGGGCTCGGCGGTGTACTCTGACTCCCACAGCAGCCAGCAGAGTGTCCTCTACCAGTCCCTGCAGGAGCCCGTCACCATGGTTACACAGCAGGTCAGTGTGTAGGAGCATAATTCACCCCCATATGGCCCGTGATCAATTATGTTTATTAACATACGGACACGCTCCCGACAGACTTAGGCTGACGCATCCCCTGGGCACGCGTGTTTTGAGAACCTGAACACATTGTAATTAGGATGATTAAATTAGAATGTACTCCTAAGACATGCTCAAATCAATTAACGATAAACATTGACCATTATGTGTTTTACATTACGTCTTGGCAACCATAGAGACATGCTCAGTTGGTATCATTACATTTCTCATTATTTTTCATCTGCATTCCATGTTATTGTTTGGTGAGTGTGTGTGTGTGTGGTGAGTAATGGTTTTGCCCTTGGGTTGCTATTGACTCAGTGCCAGAGCATTGGTTCACACCGGTCCCCTGAGCGGCCGCGCTCTTGTGATCGAGGGCAGGTCTGGCAAGGGCCTCTGGATCCAGAGTTCACCAGGTCCGTGGCGCGTCGAGGAAGTGCCTCCGTCATTGACACTCTCAGGGCCAACCAGATCGCCCAGCTGCACGCCCTGCTCGATGCCCAGAACAAGAGATCAATAAGTCCGACCTTCTCAGCGTCTGGGAGCCATAGCGAGCTCAGCTCCAATGACTCCGAAGCCGAGGACGGCTTCCCCGGCAATCCGACTCCTTCGCAGCTGACGTGGCTCCCCCCCGGCCTCCAGCGCTCAGAGTCCCGTCGCCATAGCGACACTTCCACGGTGCACCTCGGTGCAGGTGGCAGGACGGATGTGTCCGCCGTCGCTTCCGGGCGTAGACACTCGGACCTCAGCAGCCTGCTCAGTGTACACTCCCAACATCAGCTCCAGCAGCAAATGGGAGGCCGCATGTGCCCCGTCTGCCTCCATTTGTTGATGCTCAGGTCTCAAGAGGTAGGCCGGCCCAGCCCGTCTTACGGCGTGCCAGCGCAACACTGTCTATGCGGCCTGCAGCAGCCGCAGCACCAGAACCCCTGTGGGACGACGGCCCCTTTGGGCACGGGGGGACCCAAAGAGCACAGCGATTGCTCAGACTTCTCTGTTCTTCAGCAGTCCTTGCTCAACATAATCAGCCGCAAGTCCGCCCCCAGTCATGTCACGGCCTGCCATGTCAGACCCCTGCTGCACCCACCGGCGGCCAGCAGGCCCGTCCAAAGCTACGGAGACGGCGGCCTCAAGATCCACTCCTCCAGCGGCACGCGTCCACAGGACCGCAGAGCCAGCTACTGTTGTGGAGAGTCTCAGTTCAGCAGGGCGGTAGGAGTGGTAGGTCATGCTGAGGGACTAGTCCTTCCCCCCCCCCCCCCCAGTCGCTGCTCAGGCCTGATGCCTGTAGAGCTGATTCCTGTTGGCTTGTAGGCGGCAAAGCAAAATATCGCATGGACATGCTACCTGCGTAGATCGCCACGGCTTAACATCCTTCTTCTAAAAGATCAATGATCATTCTGTTGGGCGGGAAAGACCTTGCTGAGATTCTGACTAACCTAACCAATCCCTCTTCTTCAAGCAAGCCTTTATATTGTAGTTTGTAGTCTTTGCTTCACTGACCCAATCCACTGCTGTCTATATGTCTATAGAAATGGCCCCGCTTGTATTGCATCAACGCTCCTCTACCAATGAGCAGAAGAACTCTGGTTAAATGATGCGCTGGGCATTTAACCCCTCTCCCCTTTCCTTACCGCTTCGCGCTGGTCCACATCTGCCGCACTTCTGCCGCTTTCTGTTGAGACGGATGCTGTGCGACCTCATTTTGAGTCTTCATCCTCTCATTATATCCACTTCCTGTACGATTCATGTCGGGTTCATTCCAAATGATATTTGCCATGTTCTGAAATAGCTTAATTCCAATGGGTCTATTGTTTCCTGATGTTATTTATTCCTTTGTCCGTTTAGCTCAATCCAACGGGAGTCCACAACCAGCCCCCTCCCCAAGGCCTTCCACCCCCAGGTCTGGCTGCTCACGCCCACCTGCAGTACCTCCAGCTGGGGCAGAGCTACCCCGCTGCCAACGTCCAGCATGCGGCCAACATCTCGGCTCAGAATTCGGTATCGCCGGTTCCTCAACAAGTTGCCCAGAGCTACCCAGCAGCGCCTCAACATCAGCAATGTCAATCAGCCCAGGGCTACTCTGATCCGACTCAGCAACAAAACGCAGTGATGTTCTCCATGCATGTTCAGCAGTCCCTGTCGGGCGCCGGAGAATCGACTAGCACACCTTCACAGCCGCTATCAAACGGTTACCCAGCTAGCTCTCTGGCTGCCCCTGCCCAGTGTCTCCCCAGCCTGTCACCAGGCGTCGCGCCGCAGAGCTGCACCACACCGGCTCTTTACAACCAACAGCTCCCACTTCAACCACAGCAACAGCAGCACTTGCAGCACATACAGCAAGCCAGTGCCCAGCAGGCAGGCCAGGGGCATGTTACATCACAAGGTCCACATGGCCACCAAAGCATGCATGCCCTTCAACAACAACAACAACAACAACAACAACAACAGCAGCACGTGACCAATCAGCAGCCTAGCCATCAGTCTCAACAGGCTTCATTTCAACCGCAAGCCGCAGCAGCACTGCATCCGCCGTCGGCTGTTCAGCACCAGAGCCTTTACCCCTCCCAACAGGTCCCAACCCCGGCCTCTCAGCTCTACTCCACGGCAACCTCCCCCATGCCACAAGCCCCCGCGGGTTACCCAGCCGCAGGCCAGCCCGACTCCGGCCCTCAGACCCAGTACGCGCCAGCGTACTTCATGGCACCGGGGCAGACATTCCTGCCTGGCCCTCAACAGGCCACTGTTCAGCAGGGACCACCCCAGAACCTACCAGCCTCTGCCCAGCATACCCAGGCGGCAGTCGGCCAACAACAGGTAAGTGTTTCGATTGCTAAAACTACTACTCTGTGGCTCCCGATCCTTTTTTTTTTTCTTTTTTTTTGCATTTCTTTTGTTATTTTCTCTGACCGGTCTTTTTTCTATTCCTCATCAGTTCGTCCCTTATCTCAAAATGGCTGCTTTCCTGAATCAGGTAGAAGTCTCTTCCTTTAATTGTTTCACAAAGCACTGATGGAGGGAGTAAAAATACTTCTTATTCCTTTTCAATTGTCTGAATGGTTAAAGTTTGTATTTATACTAAATGAGAAGCAGCTGTGTTTGAGAGTGGTGGACAACTGACAAACCATACGGGAACTAGAGTTTCCTCCTACACACTTCCAGCCAAGCTCTGAAACCGAAATGGTACTGAAAACATTTGCAGTGGTTTCAATTTGATTTATTAGCATGTCAGTCCTTTCAGGCCTGCTGTGTCTGCTTAGCTCTATGCTACATAGTTGCTAGTAGATCAACAGCAGACACTGGCTGGATGCCTGCTCAGGGACGGAATAGAAGCAGGAATGTTCCCCGGGGTCTAGGCTACGGAAAACGGCGCCCAAACATGAGACATGGATTCCATGTATTGGTCCAGAAATCTCCAGTCTTTCATATTTTCCCTTCCAATTTCCTTTCTCTAGAATGTTCCTGCTGGTCATTGCGTTCCTCAGCACGAGCAAAATGGACAGACTCTCAACCAATCAAACTTGAGTGCGATTCCACATGCATTGCCACCTCAACAGCCATTGGCTCAGGTCGCTACCCAACAGCAACTTGCACACCTGCAGATTTCCACCCCGGCACATCCACCCCAGGTAACTCCCACTGTGAAACCGTTTTTACTACACCTCTTTCAGAAATTTCTCTTTTCCTGCAATTGCTTTTTGCAACAGGAAAAACAATCGAGGTGCCGTCGATATTTTGGGTCTTTTTTTGATAAATGTTTTACCCCTAACATTGTGCGACGGGCTCAAACCCTTTGCTTCTGCTGTCTTTATTATCTTTCGCCTCCCTTCATAGCATTCTCCCCAGCCGCCCTCCTCGTACCCGGCCATCCAGGTGATGACGGCCGCCGGCGAGCCCTGCCGCACTCTGCCCTGCCGCACTCTGCCCTGCGCCGCCCCGCCGTTCTACCCCTCCCCTTCCTCGCTCGCTCCTATCTTCCTCTCTCACGGCCAGCCTTTCCCCCCTGCCCCGTCACTCTCCCCCCTGCACGGCGAGGGCACTCTGGCGCCCGTCACGCCCGGGCACCTGATCCCGTCCCCCGGGCTCAGCATGCAAGTGCTCATACCCTCAGTGCACCAATGCGCCTCGGTAGCCGGCCTCGAAGATCTCCACGCGCAGCCTGTGATAGTCACAGCAACCCTCGGCACACACAACACACACTGTGCACACGCACAGCTTCCCCCGCCCGCCGGCACCGAACCCCTGAAACAGGTAACACTGCAGGCTGCAAGAGGCCTGTTTGCTAAGGAGGCGTGAAGTGGAAGGAAGTTGTGGGTTATTTTTGCATGTGTTGTCGAGTGGGTTCAATCTTATCTTGGGTGTGAACATTTTGGTGATAACCTTTTTAGTTGATCACCCTTGAAGTGTTCGCACATACTTTTGAGAGACTGCAAAATAAAACGTTTGAACTACGTTACTTTGAATGCCGGTTGCTCAATTAATGGTAGAGTAATAAAATATCCTGTATACAAAACAGAGTCGGAAAATAAAAAGAGCAAGCCAAATTCATGGGATGCATGGTCTTTTTGTCTGCTGCAGGCTCAGCAGCCCATCCAGCCAGGCCACAAAGACCCCGTCCCCACGGCTCAGCTGGTCCCGGTGGCCCCACCCGTCCAACACGCGCAGTCGGCCGTTCCACCTGTGCAGAGTGGGCCGTGCTTTGGCACCACTGCAGCGAGCGACCAGCTGGATCCCAACCAGAACCCCTGCCAAGTCCCTCTACAGGGGCAAGCCCAGCACCAGGCACCGAGCCAGGCTGCAGCGCCGCAGCCCCCCCCTTCCTCCTTCTCCACCTCCACAGAGAGAGCCTCGTCAGGACTCACGAGTTCCGGTGCCACCGTGACTCAGCAGATGCCGACCGTCGGCCCGGGGACCTTGGGTCAGGGCCAGACGGAGAGCAAGCTTGAGGTAGGACCCCCTGCTCCGTGTGTGTGTGTGTGTGTGTGTGTGTGTGTGTGTGTGTGTGTGTGTGTGTGTGTCCTTCCTTGTCGCCTTATGCTGCTTCCTGCACACCCACGCATCCCCTCATACTTTATTTCCCCTCGCTTTCGCAATTCCGGCAGAAATGTAATCTCTGAAAATGAGACGCCTGATACTTCAAGTAGCATAATCCATTTCCCCTGCCTTTTTTGTGATCTGTCCCGTCTGTAGGATCAGGTGGTCGAGAAGCCGACGGCAGGACAGAGTTATGACAGGTACTAGCTTACCTCCTGTCAACGACCACATCCAGGCGAGCCCTGCTGACTCTCACACACAGACTGCAGTGACTCATTTGAAATCAATTGAGACACATTAATGTCCCCCTTTTTCTAACATGTCTGCCAGAGAACGTTCAAAGGGGTGTGGTTTCAATGAATTAATCCTCGTCTACAGAACCTTGATGATGTCTGTTTGATTTCCAAAAACCAGTGTGAACTCAGACGCCACCTCAGGGAAGGAGATGAGCGACGGCTGTGAGGGGACGTACGGCGGCAAAGGAGAGTGCAAGGTCCGCAAGCACCACCGCAGGTCCACACGCACGCGCGCCCGCCAGGAGAAGATCAACAGGCCCAAACTCACCATGCTCAACGTGGGTTTGCTCTCTGGACAACGGCACGTTTTGGGCCATACTGGCCATGAGTGTCATGGAAGCGTGGCTCATTTCTTCTTCCGTCCGGTGCAGGTTTGTAACACGGGGGACAAGATGGTGGAATGTCAGCTCGAGACCCACAACCACAAAATGGTGACGTTCAAGTTTGACCTGGATGGAGACGCACCGGAGGAGATCGCCACTTACATGGTAGGTTTCACACTGTCGCAGGCCGGGGGAGTCATTTCTAGCTCGGTCTCGGTCTGGCTCAAGCACCCTCCTGGTCTCATGCTGCTTCCTACAAACAACCCTGAAACTCCCAGTTGCTGCAATGCAGCAAAACAATGACTTCTACTGCAAGGCCTTCTCCTTCCCGTTTCCCCCGCATTTGTCTTCTCCCCTCCAAAGCAAAGTTTGACAATTCATAGACGTGTGCTAATACATGGAAATGTATGCGCTTTTTTTTTCCAATGGCGTCAAACACATACTAAATAATTGCTCTTTTGATGAAGCATCCACTTGGGCTGTGTAGAGTTACACAAAAGCCATCGGTTGGAAAGGGTAACTAATCTATATGAAATCCATTAACGGCCTGTGGTCAATTTGCCATCTCTACTCGGGTTGGGAGGTTTTTTCAACAAAGCCTTTTTCTGCCCACGAATGAATGGCTTAAAAATAGGACGGTTCCGTGAAGTGGTGGGTTGGTGTTTTTTCTCTATTGTGCATAACAACGTTGCCATGGATGCCCACATTTCAATTCCCCAAATGCTAGCTTCAAACAAGGGAGGCTTTTTGAAAATAACGGATGGGACAATAACGAGATGCTGTGCATGTTAATCAAGCTTTACTGCACATGTGTCCCCTTTTGATTTTCCAATTTTCAGTGAAGCTGAAGTAGTTGGTTGCAGTGTATTGATTACTTTTTTAAATACCTGTTTCCTCTCGTCTTTGGTTGCGTCTCGTCCCGTGTGTCCAGGTGGAGAACGACTTCATCCTGCTGCTGGAAAAGGAGGCTTTCATCGAGCAGCTGAAGGACATCGTGGACAAGGCGGAGGACATGCTGAGCGAGGACACAGAGGGAGAGCGGAGCTCGGACCAGGGCGGCAGCCCCCAGCAGAGCCAGGGTCCTGGGACCCTCATGACCTCCGAGGTGAGGGACGGGGCTGTCAGCAGGGCAACGGGGTCGTTGTCGGGGAGTACCCGTGCCTTGGATACGTCAGCCCCGACGCCACCGGTCTCAGGATGTTTTTGCAAGCCTCTCGGCCAAAGAGCATGTGCCAAAAGCTTTTGTGGCTGTATTCTAAATCTGTGGCTTGGATACGTGGTTTGGTCTATCTTGACATTTATTTTGATGCATCCGCATCCACCCTGTATTAATAGCTCTCATTTTGTTCAGGGCTCGAAGGCCACTACGCCACACACACCTCAACAAGTCTATCAGCAAAATGGTAAGGACTTTGTTATTACTGCCTAATCTGTAATGTCCTTTTATGTATAGATAAGGGCTCATAACATTTAATCAGCCCCACGTGGTGGCTGTGTGCTTCCGATGGCGAGATTTCCTGCTTGAGTAGACAGTCGCACTCTGAAGTGCCCCTTTGGGCTCGGAGATCGGAAGGGCCAGGATTGGATAGATTAAGTCTCAGGGGAAGCCCCACTTCTGTTGTATTGTTCATGATCAGCAGCCGTGTCCTCTTCATTTTCGTTCCACAGACTTTCTTCATAACTCAACCATTATGAGACCGATTTATTAATAACTCTGCCCTTCAAACCACGTCGATGGCTGGCTAAAGATTTATCCTCCTGTCTGTCTCTTGTGTCCTTGACAGTGCTTCACACGGGCAAGCGGTGGTTCATTATCTGCCCGGTGGCTGAAACGCCCACGGCGCCCAAGGAGAAGCCCTCGTCTCAAAGCACCACAGCCAAAGGTACAAGCGCATCACATGAGCGTTTGAATATTCATCTGCCATTCTGGAGGGTTGTATCGCTCATTGTGATTGCGCTCCGTTGGGATTCTGTAATGTGGCCATTTTAAATGCGACGTTGTTTTGCATCAATTCCCTATTATTTTTTTTGCTGGTGGACGCTTGCACATCACTCAGTCTGTAATTTAATGCATGATAATCTTTCCCCTATAGATGCATACCAATTTATATGTCTAGCACGTTTAACGTGGGACTGCTAGCCGTCGAAATGTCAAAGACTAGAGGATACATGTATGTTCAGTTGATTTATATCGTTTGTGTTTCGCCTGCTGGTAATGCTGAAGAAAGGGTGTGTGTTTATGCTGTGGAGGTCAGTTATGTAAGAATGCTGCTGCACTGCTTACAGCGGTAATGGGGGAGGCCTGGTGTATGATGTAATCATCCACCACCACTGGACCCCACCCTTTCCTTGCAATGTCCACCGGCCAACTTTCATCTTCCTTATTTTATCTTCTTGTTTCTTTTTTTCCTTGCCGTTTATTTTCTACTTTCAGAGTCTGAAAGGGCTGGCGCTCCCTTTAGTCTCCTCCAGCGGCAGCAGTTCCACCTCCACCACCACCACCAGCACCACTCGCAGCCCCGGCATCGCAGTCCTCCGCTCGAGCGCGTAATGCGCCGGATGATGTAATCATCCACCCCCTGGACCCCACCCTTCCCTTGCAATGTCCACCGGCCAACTTTCATCTTCCTTATTTTATCTTCTTTTTTCTTTTTTTCCTTGCCGTTTATTTTCTACTTTCAGAGTCTGAAAGGGCTGGCGCTCCTTTAGTCTCCTCCAGCGGCAGCAGTTCCACCTCCACCACCACCACCAGCACCACTGCAGCCCCGGCTCCGTCCTCGGGGCCTTCGATCCCCTCTCCCCCTGCTGCTCAGAGCTCAGCACCGCCCCAGGACCCCACTGCTGGCGAGGCTCGAGTGAAGCAGACGCAGCCCTGCAGTACCACACATAATCTCCCCAGCGTCAACCACCACAACTCCCTCCCTGTAGATGAGCACTGCATCTCCCTGGTCACGGACATACCGTGCTGCCCGATCGCTCCGCCTATGTCCCTGGATGTGATGATGGACCACAAGGCTGCGGCTGGTGGCTTGGCCTCCTCGGCGCACAATCAGACCAAGCCCAGTCCTACCGGAGACCCGCCCCCTCCGCTGGGCTCCCAGCAGCCGGTGGTCCTGCAGCAGCCGTACGCCACCCCCATCCAGCCGGGGGCCGTGACCTCGCAGCCCCAGAGCCCGGCACACCAGAGCTCCCAGCTGGCCCAGACCTCCGGCCAGCAGCAGCAGCCCGGCGCCCCCGGGGAATCGGACAGCGAAATGCCCCGAAGGGTGGAGTTCGTCGACCGCACCATCAAGACCCTGGACGAGAAGTTGCGGAACCTTCTGTACCAGGAGCACGCCCCCGCCCAGGCCCCGAGCAACGCCTCTGACTCACAGGGCTCTGCCGGCACCGAGGGCACCAGCTCCACACCAGTGTCTGACGGCCAGAGCTGCGACATAGCGCTCAGCAAGAAGAAGGGGGATGCCCTGGTATGCATGTGCAGTTTGTATCTTTGTGCACGTACATGGGCGTGGGCGTGGGGTTTTTGTTTTGTGTGGTCAGCTGTTTGCATGCAGCCATCAATCATTTCTTGGTTAATGACACCGTCACCGTTTCCCTGCAGTCTGCTATCGATTTGGCAATTGACTGTAATCAGGGAGACTAATACTGGGTTTAGGGAGAAGGAAACGGTTGCAAAATTATAGCCATCAGACAGATGGTGCTGCCCTGTTGTCTCCTTAATGTTGTCCTTAATACGTGTGTGTATTTATGTCTGTGCATATGAAGGCCTCCAATGGATTAGCCCTGACTCACTCTGCAGAGTGAGTTCAGGCTAGCATGAGTTTACAATTCATTACATTCAAATATTCAACCCCACCTTTTTCTCTGCCCAAGCCTCAGATTCCTGAGCGCACAGAAATGGTGGGTGCACAGACAGACTCTGCAGCGCCAGGTTAGCGAATGGAAATGGGATTTTTCTCATCTGTAATAAAACGTTTCCATTTTGCTTGTATCGCAAATAATACTTCTGGAATCATAATACCTCCTGATCCCCTCTCAGCCACTGAAGCATTACCCAAGACGTGTTGTCAAAATGATTCGCCAACCAAAAGTCGTTTCCAAGTAAGTATTGTTTGCATCAATAAAAATGATCTTTGATGAAAAATGTTATTGAGCTAAAGTACTTGAAATGTTTCCTGTTTCCAACTTAATCATAATTTAACACTTTTAATAAGCTGGCTGAAGGAATACATTAAAAGATGGTTTTATTTTGTCATGTTTATTTCCTCAGATCGTCCCCACCCCTCCAGATGTAATCTGTGGTCTAGAGAAAGGCAGAAAGAGCCACAGCTCCTGCAGTTCACCAGTGCCCTCTAGTGGCTCCGGAGGGTCTCGCGCCCACACCCAAGGCTCGGACAACCGGGAGAAGGGCTCCCTGGCCCTGGGCAGGTTCTCTGTGACCACTGCGACACTGGAGGACGGCGCCGTGGAAACGGCCAAACCTCCAGCGAGTAACCGTTACTCCGCACCTCCAGACCTCTACCAGGACCCCCCCGCCCCCTCCAGTCCTGGATGTCACCCCCGTCCACCTCCCCCACGCCGAGGCCGTGGACGGCCCCGGCCGGCCCTACTCGGACTCGGCCGACGACGACAGCAGCAGCGTGGCCCCCCCGGCCGCCTGCCCAGCCCCGCCCTCCAAGGCGTCGTCGGAGCACGGCGGCGGCGACCTCATGAAGCGGGCGGTGGCGTTCCTGCGCCGCTCGGGCCACAGCAGCAGCAGCACGGTGCACAGCTCGAGACTCGCCCGGCCGCCAGCCCGCGGTGATGAACGGCCACGCGCCCTCGCCCGCCGCGCCCTCGTCCTACATGAGCAGCGACAATGACTCCGAGTTCGAAGACGGGGACATGAAGAAGGAGCTGCAGAAACTGAGGGAGAAGTAAGACGGCCGCTTTGTTCTGGTTTATAAATAAATCCAGTTCCTGGAATGTGTTCATTTCTTCTATTGTTAACCACCTTATGGATATATATATATATTTTTATATTAAGCACTTTAAACAAGTGTAATTTAAACTTTTTTTTAATATTTTGAATTGCTGTTTGATGTATGAATGCTGGGTGAGGATTGCAAGGAAAACAAAGCAATCTATTGTATTCAAAGGTGCCCGTCTCAACCAGTAACCAGTGCATGTCTCTGCCCATCGCTCCCCTCCTCCTCACCATTAGACACATGAAGGAGATCTCGGAGCTCCAGGCCTTCCAGAGGAACGAGATAGAGCGGTTGTACACTGAGCTGGGGAAGACCCTGCCCCCCAGTGTGGGACTGCTCCACGCAGCGCCCCCCAGTGGCCGCAGACGCAGAGCCAGCAAGCACAAGCTGAAGGCCGGGAAGCTGCTCAATCCCATGGTGCAGCAGCTCAAGAACAACCTCAACACTGGTGAGTGGTGTGAGTGTGAGTGTGAGTGTGTGTGTGTGTGTGTGTGTGTGTGTGTGTGTGTGTGTGTGTGTGTGTGTGTGTGTTGTGTGTGTGTGTGTGTGTGTGTGTGTGTGTGTGTGTGTGTGTGTGTGTGGTGTCTTGTGTGTCCCATCCATCTCCCCCTGCCCATGAAATACCAAGAACATATTAGTTGTTTTGTTTCTGTCATTCTAGATAGGTGCACTTCATAAAAATAACTCCTGGTGCACGCTGTCCCCTCCTCCTCCCTCTGTGGTTCTACCCAGGTGAAAGCACGGCCAGCTCATCTGGTTCGCCCGCCAAAAGCTCTGTCCTGTCGGACGGCTCGCTGCGCTCCAGCGGCGGGGGCGGCAGCAGCAGCAGCAGCTCGGCGACGGGGCCCGCCGCTGCCCCGGAGCAGGTGCTGACCCAGCAGCCCTGCTCGGTCAAGGGCTCCCTCTCCTCGGACAACATCTACGCTGGGCTGCAGGGCGACGGCGTGGCCCCCCATGCGGGCCCCGGCCAAGGTACGCCATGCACACATCCCCAGCCATGAGCCAAGCCACGCCCATTCTTTATATTCGTTCTGGTTCTTTCTTCCTTTTTTGTCCTCGCTTCCTCATGCTAATACTAACTGCATATATTATAAACAACACGATGTGAACACTATTTTATAATGCATGCGTTGAAAATGAAAACCAAACGTGCAAAAGTTGTTATTTTGGAAACTAATGGTTGGGGTTTTACTTGAATTGAATTTGTACTACACTATTGATTTATATAAATTGCTGCTTAGGATAGTAAATTGTATTAATTGCTGCGTACAAGATGACACGTAGGCATTTAGAAATGCAATGACTGCTAGCCCACTCACTTCTGTATTTTTGTGCTGATGTGGCACCTAAATAAAGTAATCCCAATTTCCTATTTTTCAAGCAGCCAATGGAATTGTGGGATATATTGAGAGTACACGTTGATTCCATAGTGATTTACAGGGTCAGGGTTGACGGCATGTGTAAGCGCTGCCTCCAGTTCACTAGCGCACTAGCTCAGCCCTGCAATAGGAACATTGCTGCTCTCTTGGTTTAGACCATCTGTCTCCTATTATTCTTTGCTGCTGCTTTTTTTAATGGTGGGCTTTTTTCTCATTCCAGTCGCTGTGCACGTTTACAGAAGTGTCTCTTGTTTCTTCTCTTCTTCCCCTTTTATATTCACCTTTCGCAGGCTGGACGGTTTACCACCAAACGTCAGAGAGAGTGACCTATAAATCTAGTAGCAAACCGCGCACTAGATTCCTCAGTGGACCCGTGTCTCTGTCCATCTGTTTGTATTTGTTCTTTTCTATTTGCCCCTCACTCATCTGCCATATTCTGGTTTCACCTGAATTATGCTCTGCTCCCCCCCCCCCCCCCCCCCACCAAAGCCCTTTCACTTTTGGTTGACCCTCATTGGACAGACAGACAGACTGTACCCCCAACCCTCCTTTGTTGGTTCCTCATCATAGTCTCCACCCCCTCGTACCTTGAAGCCATTCGACTGCTTTGTCTTGTGGGTTAGTTGTAACGTGCAACATACAAGAGCTTTGTGCGCTGCTTTTGGCTTTGAGCAGAAACCCCCACCCCCCTCAACACTGTACAGGGATGGAAGATAGTCTAGTCCTGTGTGTGTGTGTGTGTGTGTGTGTGTGTGTGTGTGTGTGTGTGTGTGTGTGTGTGTGGTGTGTGTGTGTGTGTGTGTGTGTGTGTGTGTGTGTGTGTGTGTGTGTGTGTGTGTGTGTGTGTGTGTGTCTTCAGTTCATCCACTATTTTATTTTTATTGTGTCTCCCTAATTTCGGTCAAGCAGTCCTCTGTATACTAACTCAGGGCCCCCCCCCCCTCATCTCGCCTTGATTGGCCAGCTCTCTGTCCCTCATGTTTGGACGGGGGAAGACGTGCATGGTGCAGGCGCCAGAAACCGCACTGATGGAGACTTGTTCCGCCATTTTAAAGGGCTGTATCATCAATCTTACTACTTCTTCCTCTTCCTCCATCCCTTTTCTGTTACCTGCATGTTCCTGACAAGTACCGACTATAATGTGTTCCAGCTACTATGTCTGTGCTCTTTCCGTATGGATTTTTCCTTTTCCGTTTACGTATTTCATGTTTCACAGGCATTCTTGCAGTACATGGACTTACTCTGTGCTAGAAGGGCTCTCTTGTTGAATACATGCTCAGTTCCACAACCGCCTCTTTCCAGTCAAATAATTGTATCGTTAGGCTTCCTATGCTCACTAATGGACTTCTATGTGGCAGGAGTTTAATTTGGTTTATAATGTTACATGATACTCATTATTAAATGTTATCAGGCACCTGCTTTATGAATCTCTTTATGAAGGTGATTCAACTGACTTATCAGGACTTCATTAGCCATTAATGGCAACAAGTACAGTTCCACTGAACAAAGTGCTATGTGAACCATAATGGGAAGGTCCAATCTTTAGAATCAATACGGGCAGTCTCCAAGATTGTCGGCAGGTTTAAGGTATCTTTGCCACGCCCTCCTGATAAACTAAATCCCTTTGTCACCAAATTGTGGCCAGCTATTATAACCATAAAATAACCTGGGTCCCAGGGTTAATTTTTCTGTGGTAGTTCTCTCCATCATCTAGACGTCCCACATCAGCCTCTGGAATAGGCGCATGAGCGGAAGCACCCATAGGTCTTCCTCCCTTTCCCATCTTTAAAGCACCGGCCCATACACCCTTCTATTCTTCTATTCTTCTTCTCTCTCCCCGGTTGATTTGGTAGCTGTGTGTGGCTTTGGGGGGAGCTTGCCCCGAGTCCTGGCCTAACTGTTTCTGTCTTGTGCTGTTCTGCTCCTTCATAGGGTCCACTCTGAAACGACTTTGTCTAGGCAAAGAGCGCAGTAGTAGTAACTATCTCAATTACTTTCTTCTTCTGTCTGGAATACATTTTGTCGTCTTTGTTTTTTTTTTGCATGGATACGTAATGTTTTTAACAATGTGCAATTTTGTCACTTGAAATAATGTGGCAGATTTTGTTGAAAATACAGGTAGACCTTGAAATACAAGGAAATAATGCATACATATACATTGATATGTTTTTTTGTCTTGCATGGCAGTGTGCCTTCAGTCTTGAATGTTTCATTTAGTGCTTGCTTGAAAAAAATTGGTCTTAATCGTCAATACTTTTTAAAAACTGCTAAAGTCCTTTGGCTGCTCAGTAGGAAATAAAGTGTATATTCTTCAAATGATCATAATCTCTAAGTATGTCCCATTTGCATTGAAAGATATGTGATGTCAGCTTTGTAAATTTACCTATAAACATATTCAATTGATTCAGATACAAACTGCCAAGCGGCCAATTGATTAGCAGGACATGATAAATGATGGCATATGTAAAGTTATTGTTTACTTCTCCTCCAGGGTCATCTCAAAGCACACCCGTCGCTCAGACGGCCTCCAATCAGCCGCAGCCCTTCGTCTCAGCCATTCCCTCTCAGTCCCCTCAGCCAATCACGGGGCAAGCCAGGATCCAGAGCAACAACAGCAACAACAACAACAAGAAGGGTACCTTCACAGAAGACCTTCACAGACTGGTAGACGATTGGACGAAGGAGACTTTAGCCAGCGCCCACCAGCCGCGGCCCTCCCTGAACCAGATCAAAGAGCAGACCCGCCGGCAGGACCTGGGAGGCCGAAGCAAAGCGATCGGACCGGCCGCAAACGAGGTATCTGCCGCAGAGAGGCATAATCTGGGACAGAAGAGATTTGGGAACAATCGTTGAACTGCCCTGAGATCCGTGCCATTTTGATGCGATTATGACTCAGGAAAGTGCAGTTTCAAGGTCATTTTTTTTAAACTTCCCTTTTTGTTCCCAGGTAAGATGCCCTACGGCTGCTAACAAGCTGCAGCTGCCTCTGTCCTGCCCTCTGTCCGCCGCTTTATGCCCTCCTAGACCCACAGCTCTAGGTCCCAGCGCCTCCGTGTTTCCCCCCGGTTACATCATGCCGGTGGGCCACGTCGGAGGGCCTCTGCCCGGGCCCATCTATGCCCAGCAGTGGTCCGGCATGCCGAGCCCCGTGGGGGCCGTCGGGCTGCTGGGCGTCGCCGGAGTGATGCCCTATGTTGCCATAGCAACCCCGCCGGTCCAGGCTTTTCCTCTCATCCTCCACAATCCTGACAATTCCATGTGTACCAACAGCAACCGGACGATGTGAAGGGTTGTGTCTTCAGTTCGCAGCCAAGCAGGGGAACACCAGTACAGTGTCTACAGGAGCAGTACTCTTGGTCCATTACGCTCCGACTCTTGGGTCGCCAGAGACACACACACAGTGTCCACAATGTGTGCTCTTACTGTAAATAATGCTGTCTAAGTGTTGATATCTTTATAAAATGCCTATAGTTGACGTGAGTATGTATGTTTGTATAGTATATATGTTAACGTATGCGTGTCTTAATACTTCAAGGCTTTGGTTTTGTCTAGCTCAAAGCCATACTGCATATACAACACGCTGTCACAATGAGACGTTTCTCGATACAATTCATTTACTGCTGATTTCAGTAACAATTTTTTTTGCCTTTTCAATTTCTGTCCACTTTAAAACACTACATTTGAATCCAAACCGGTCGGCTTGAGAAGAAGGAACAGTATTTATGACAGTGTCGAAAGGAATGTAGTGCCTTGAACATAGCTTTTTTTCTGTGAAGCAAAGCACGTCCGCATACAAGCGATTTTTATTTCCATGGTGGCTTGAGTGCTACTTGTTTTTAATGCATTGCAGACACTTTTTTTGTTGTTGGTTTACATATGAATGCCCTTGTAGAAATGCACTATTAACACGGTATATGCTCTTATTTAAGTAATAAAAGTCCTGTTTTATTCTCATTTACGCTCCCTACCTGTGAAGGCAACACAACGCCATAATGGTGACATGTCTGTCCGCCTTGCAGAAACGGTATATCTATAGCTGAGGTACTAGAAGAGATGAGACTAACCAAGCCAGCAGCCAAACTACACTTTATCAGGTCAAACGGTTCATTTGGACACAGCCTCGTGAATAGCGTGACTAAATTGCGAGAGAAGCATGGGAGAGTTGTCCTAGCTTTGTGCTGGAAATGGTTGGGTCGTCGGTGTGTCCAGAGCCATGTATACTGTACAAAGTCCTCTATATAGACCTCTGGTAGTGTCCCAATCAGAATGTAGCAGTTAAACATGATAACTGGGTTTCTGAGGCTTTAAAGTGCAATTTTCTAAACCCCGTGCAAAGCTTTGACAGTGGCCTTGCCACAAGCCTTATCCCCCACCCCATATGTGTAACTGGAGCTGGCTGCAAAGTTGATCAGAAGTTCCGAATCACAAGACAAACATGAAATCCTCTTGTTTACTTTCAACACTGTCCTATATATGTTAATGTGTAAAGTTATTTGGTGCAATCTTTGTTTACTGTTCTTGTATTGTGAAACATTTTTGATGCTGCTATTGTGATGTATGGATGAAGAACTAGGATAGATGGTATTTAAAGAACTCAAAATTCCTCTGCGATGAGAAGTTGAAGCAGTATTATTGCCTTGTGTGAAAAACGATTATGCATTATTTCCCTTTTTTCTTTTCATATTACATTCTACTTTTAAATTCCCTTGCGTGAAATGCTAAACTCTGACTCCAATATGGGATATTTGCACAACGGAACACGATCTTCCCAATTATTACATGTGGTTAGGGGTTTCAAATATGATCTGGGTGTACTTTACATCACTGAGCATGGCTTTACTGTGTTAGTTTTATCCTCCCAGTAATGGTTAACGTTACAGCTACTGTGGTGTAAAATTAAATTTTCCTTTACACTATTCCAATGTTGCAGCACACCAACCCTGCCAAGCTGTGAATTGTACAGTTTTCTTTGTATTTATGTGTGGGAAGAGCGGGTGAAGTATTGATGTATAGTATTTCATCAATTCGGTTTGAATTGGACTTTTATAGATCATTATGCAGAGTCTTCTGCTTTGGTTAAAGACTTCCAGTAGTAAGAGATTTCTGTTCTCTGTAACTTGTTTCTGGTACAAATTTCTCCACCTCCCAGACTGTTGACTATTGTCGTCAGCCGGTGAGGGATACACACTGTTTGAATACTCACCGTGATTGAGAGTTGAGTACACATGGACGCACAAAATGTACAGATCTGTGCCCACAGTGCTTTCATCACATTTCTTTCGGAACAACACTACCCTCTAGTGAATATGCGCTGATTGTCTAAACGCTTGCATTTAAGCTCTGTGTGGGATTGCTTCGGTCTGCTGTATTTCCCACTGCATTACCCGATCCAACCTGTCAGCTGCACTCTAATCATTAAGACGATACATGTGTGAGAGAAATAAAATTATTTTGAGCTTGAGTGTTGGATGTTTTTTTTTATTATCCATGTTCATTTACCACAAATGGATATGCAATTAGTAGTTTTTAAATACAATTGTACATGCATAATAACATAATACAATTAAAGCTTACTTTTCTCCAATTACATATAATGTAGTTATTTTTGACATCACAAATATTAAAATATATTCAAACATATTTAGCAATGTCATACGTTTAATTTATGAAATATATTTCTGAATAAAATAAGTTATTTTGATTTAAGCTGAATTAGCAAAAGTGGGGTCCAGTATTTGAACGCCTTGACAGTCGCCTGACGCCCATGATGTTCAGTACGGTTCAGTAGTAGTAAACTGGCGGAAGAAAAAAAAAAACATCAAAGCTTATTGCAGGCGAAACACATCGGTAGATTCGTCACTATCAGCGAAAAGACAGACCGTTTTCGCTATAAAACAAATGCAGAGTAAAATGTCTACTGAACCTTATCGCATATTTGATTTAACTAAAAACATACAAAAACTTCCACATGTGGACATTTTTGAATCTGGACGGAAAGAAGTAGATCCTGCTTCGCCTGACGAATGTGTATACACGCGCCAATGGCGTTCAGCAATGGTGGCCCCTTTTGTTCGGTCGAGTTCCTGAATTATTCCTATCACAATGAACCCAATGCACTACTGTTTTTTATTGTAAACATTTCCAATGCGTGTGGGCTTGGTGTAAATCTACCTGGGACCATTTGATTGATACACATCGGTCTGCAAACCTTCCGATCTGGTGTGAGATTTCGCCGCACGCAGTCTCGAGGAACGCGGAGTAGTAAGTGTTTATAATATAGATCGCTACATGGTTTGAAGACCATGAAGCTGGATGGGGCGTTGAGTATTAATTAATATTATCTTATTTTCCAACAGTTCATGTATAGTAGCTAAATATGAATATAGAAGTCAGACTACCCTGATCGGCAACACTCAAAATAACTCTGTATAGTGTGTACCACCAAGCATCGCTTGTGTGTGTGTGTGTGTGTGTGTGTCTGTGTGTGTGTGTGTCTTGCCAGCTTCAAGACTATTAATCTGTGGATTATTAAATCAATACATTGCCTAGTCAAGCAGGGTATCCCTATCTTTTTTCCCACCGTAGTTTTATTAACTAAACATTCTTCTGTCATTCTGCTGCTGGTGTCTAGCATTCTCAGGGTGAGGTCATTGTGGAGGGAAACATGGTAGCAGCCTGAATGATGAGCGACAGTAAGGCTACTATATATCATCCTGCGAACTTTAACTGTGTCCCCTGCTTGTGTTGTGAAGTCTCGAAGCGTCCTCTCCTCTATGGACAAATTAATAGCTTTGAAGGGCTAACGTTTAGCACGTGAATACAAGCACTGGTGTAAACTGCATGGGGTGTATTATGCCACATTGAGCGGAACAAAACAAAAAATCCGCCAAAATAAACAAGCGACAGCTAGAGCTAACGTTGGCTCTGTCCTCTCTGCTGTGTGGCTGATGTTGTGGTTTCAAATGCGGTTGGTGCTTTTGTTTACTATCGTTAGCCTGGTAGCTCATGAGTAGCAGGCTGGGGTGCTTCGTTCTGTGTACTACATAGGGGACGCACTATATGCTAAAGCTAACATCAGGGCGGGTTAATTTATTCCGTTGTGCTTGTTTCTTTTCCAAAATCCTTGTTACTTGCTACCAGACAGGTTGGTCCACGTTTTTAGTCCAAGATACAGTGATTCGTTTGATGGGTTGTTATTGACCCGCCCACGACAACATGTTTAAAGTAGATCTAGTGTAGCTAGACTAGAACAGGTGGCTGTTTTAAATGTTTAAACTGAGGCTGAGGATATAGTCTGTTGCCACCATGGTACAGAAAGACGTTTGTCACGTGATGATAACAAAACCAGTGAACTGCCTGAGCTGAGTTAGTTGGTGTCACATTTACCTTTAAACTGTCTTTAAAACGACTTTAGTTGCGTCTCATCTGCTGCCTTTTGCCCATGCTTCAGATGTAAAACTGTGTTGGAGCTGTCCCAGCAGTGGGCCTTGGCACAATGGGGCTAGACTTTGACGTGAAGACATTCTGTCACAACCTCCGGGCCACCAAGCCCCCATACGAGTGCCCTGTGGAGACCTGCCGCAAAGTTTACAAAAGCTACAGCGGGATAGAGTATCACCTCTACCACTATGACCACGACAACCCCACGCCTGCACCTAACATGCCCCAGAAAAAGAGGAAAGGCAGGCCCCCGCGGGTGTCACTCGCGGGCTCCATGGACGGCGACGGGGGGGGCGGCAAGGGTGGCGGACAAGGTCAGGGGGGGAATACGCCCGGCAGCCCGTGCCGGTCGGACCGCTCCCACTCACCGGGCCGGGATACGATGACGTATGCCCAAGCCCAGCGCATGGTGGAGCTGGAGATCCAGGGGCGCATCCACCGCATCAACATCTTTGAGAACATTGACGTGGTGTCCGAGGAGGACAGCGAGACGGAGGACCCCCCGTCGTCCGGCACGGGGGGCAGCGGAGGTGCGGCGTGCAACGGCGCGGACAGTGGCGCGGGGGGAAGCGATGCCGGGGGGAACGGTAAGGACAGGGGGCCGGACACGCCGGCCGCCAACGGTGGCAAAGCCACACCCAAGTCCGGGAAGCACAAGAGCAAAGAGAAGAAGAAGGAGGGCTCGTCGCATCACCACAGCGCGCCGTCAGGCCCCGCAGTCAAACTGCCCGAGGCGGTGTTCAGAGAGCTGGACCAGGAGAGGCCTGACGCCCCTACTCGCCACTTGTCCTACTACAGGTGAGTTTTGACTGGGATCCTTTTTGGTTGGCCACAACATGAAATGGGCCAAGAGGAAGTTGTCTGGCCGTCTAGCTCTAAGGGCTCTTAGATTACACGTAATGCATCCTCAACACCTGACACAGTCACTCAAAATCCTGTTGCTCCCCTGTGCATCCAGTTAACTGTAGTCAATATGCTGTAACCAATCTTCAAGGTTCTCACTCTACATACTCTTATTGTATTGTGTCAGACACATGTTATTACAAACTACGACTAACTGAATCTATGTCTATTCAAGAGTAATCTCGTATCTGGCAGCCCTTCTATTTTATAGCAGTACTTCTGGGGGGAGATTGTGCTCAGCCTTGGCCGGGAACATAAAAGTGTTTAATCACGGAGATATTCTACCAAAGAAAACTCATTCACACGAGTCCATGTGACTTTCTGAAGGGGCTTTAATTAAGTGTTGCCAGTCGACAGTGGCCATTGTACACAGTCTTGATTTGAAACCTCTACAGACACTTATAAGACTGCTGGCCGAGTTTGTGTTTGCCAATTACACGCTTACAGAATCCTCGCCTCCAGTCACAAGCTCGGACGAAACAAATACAAAGCGAAACAACCCGTTGACCCAGAGTCACTTTGTCCAACATCAGACTTGAGAATTACTCTAAAGTCTGATTTGTCAGACTAATGCAACAACATGGGCACAATAAGAAATAACCATGGTTATCATGATAACCGTGGCTTTGTCCGTTTTTTGTTTTGCCCGGCTGAACAGATAACATTGTCCCTGGCTTCTCTCTGTGAACTGATCTGTGCTACCGTATGCTCCCTGTGAACCCTCTCCACCCACCTCCTCCCGCCGCTGGTGGGCGTTCATCACGGTAGTCACTTCACCACCTCTTCCCAATCCCGCCCCCAAAGGTACATAGACAAGTCGGTGGAGGAGCTGGACGAGGAGGTGGAGTACGACATTGACGAAGAGGACTACATTTGGCTGGACATCATGAACGACAAGCGGCGGTCCGACGGCGTGACGCCCATCCCCCAGGAGGTGTTTGAGTACCTCATGGACCGCCTGGAGAAGGAGTCCTACTTTGAGAGCCACAACAAGGTGCGCGCCTGAACTAGGGCTTTGACTCCGAACTTCGTTATTCGAATTATAATTTTAATATCAAAAAATAAATCAAGTATTAGGCAGCCCTTAATATTGGAACCTGTTATGGGCAGGCCACTAGAGGGAGAGACGTCTGACAACCCGACGCAGTCTATTCATAATATTGTAATGACCACGGAAGAGGCAGTGATTGAAGTATTGATTAGACAACGATTTATTAGAAACCTAATAAATCGTAGGGAACACGCAAGACCGGTAACCATAGCAACGCGGTAAACAAATCTCGTGAAGCCCAATCCAGGTCTTACTGAAGGCATTTAATGGTCAAAATATTATTAATAAATATTAGAATATATTCAAATATTAATATTAACAAACAAACAAACTTCGAATATGATTTTTGGGCAAAAGTCAAAGCCCTAACCTGAACGCAAAGCCGCTAAGCAGGGCTCACGGCAGGGTGACTTGGATGGGTGGGTTCAAGGGGGAAGGAGATATGGAGTGGTTTGTTGTCACAGTAAACCCTCACTCTCAGATAATAGAAGTTATCGATAAAACTGTATTTGTCCCCGATGGGTAATTGGATGTTGCAGCAGCAGAACAACATAATGGGAAAAGTATTAAAAAGGGCTTCATATGTAAAATAGATCAATTATAATTTACGTTTTGGCAAGCTTAACCTTCATTTGGATTAAAACAATGCATCTGTTCCTTATTGATGCAATGCCAATGTAAGACAAAGTGCAGGGAGAGGATACAAATAACAGATCACTAACGGAAAGAAAACAAATCCCTCCGTCCACTGAAACCACTGCTTCCCCCCCCCCTCCACCTCACAGGCGGACCCCAGCTCGCTCATCGACGAGGACGCCGTGTGCTGCATCTGCAACGACGGCGAGTGTCAGAACAGCAACGTGATCCTGTTCTGTGACATGTGCAACCTGGCCGTGCACCAGGAGTGCTATGGCGTGCCCTACATCCCCGAGGGCCAGTGGCTGTGTCGCCGCTGCCTGCAGTCCCCCAGCAGGGCGGTGGACTGCGCCCTCTGCCCCAACAAGGGCGGTGCCTTCAAGCAGACCGACGACGCTCGCTGGGCGCACGTGGTGTGCGCCCTCTGGATCCCGGAGGTGAGCTGCCTCTGCCCCCTGACACTACTACCTGCTCTTCGGTTGTGTTCAGTTATTTCTGAATTGATTGTTTACAAGAACAAATGAGAGGCGTGTGTGTACGTTATCGTATTTGTTTCAAATCTAAACTTAATCACTAAATTATTTCTTGTTTTGATTTTTGCTTTGAAGTATGGGGTTGACAATGATGGGATTAAGTATGATGGTGAAAGGTTGAACAGCAATGCCCTTTTGATTTTCTGCATTTGTTTAGATAATGAGCCACAAATGTGGGGGTCAGGCTCCGCTCTATGCTGGAAATAAACTTCTAAACTCCCAAAGTTATCCTTTCTCCCATTTAAAAGTCAGTAATCACATCAGGGTCAGTCAGTGATCACATCAGCAACCCAGCGCTCCATGCCCCTCTAACCCAGTGCTGTAGTAATGAACTGAGACATGCCCCCCCTCCCTGCCAGGTGTGCTTCGCCAACACAGTGTTCCTGGAGCCCATCGACAGCATTGAGCACATCCCCCCCGCCCGCTGGAAGCTCACCTGCTACATCTGCAAGCAGCGCGGCTCAGGGGCCTGCATCCAGTGCCACAAGGCCAACTGCTACACCGCCTTCCACGTGACCTGCGCGCAGCAGGCCGGCCTCTACATGAAGATGGAGCCTGTGCGCGAGACGGGCGCCAACGGCACGTCGTTCAGCGTGCGCAAGACGGCCTACTGCGACATCCACACTCCGCCCGGCTCGGCCCGCCCCCTGGCCGGGGTGGGCGGGGCCAGCATGGGGTCGTCCAACAGCGAGGGGGAGCTGGAGGACGACGACGAGCCCAGCATCGGCCACGACGACGACTCCAAGGGCTGGAGCTCGGAGCGCGCCAAACGCGCCAAGGCCAAGTCCCGCATCAAGATGAAGCGCGCCCGCAAGATTCTGGCGGAGAAGAGGGCGGCCGCGCCGGTGGTGTCGGTGCCCTGCATACCCCCCCACAGGTACGCTGACGACATGCACGCACGCACACCTCTCTGCCTCAGCCCTCCTTTAGTTATCCATCTGTCATCTTTAATTTGGGACATTACAGTGGTTATCTCAAAGATTTATTTTACATTCTCAATCAACATTGTGTTACCTTGTGCCTTAACTGACATTTATGTACTTGAAAATCTTTGGGATTACCACTTTTAAGACTATCTACACACCTGCAAACTTGTCGCTTTTCGGGGAATGGGTGTGCGGGCTGTCCTTAATATGAAACATTATTGGATAATTGTTATAATTGACATTTCTCTGGGCCAATCGGAATCTCAGCACTTGCTTCAGAATCTTGAAGCAAACAGCGGCAACTGAGCTTGCCTTTGGATGAGACGCCTGGCTACCGCGCGAGTGATGGAAACTCTTAATGTCAATTTGAAGTTGTAGGGGTGTAGGCCTACGGTATAGAAAGTACACCAGTGTGAATTTGCGCTACGGTATGGATTTTGACGTTACTGTGACACCGTGTGAACGGTAGACAGTGTTGTGTGTAACGTGTAACAAAGTAATTAACTTGTTAATACAGTAACTACTAACTACTTTTTCATGTAAAAAGTAAAGTAACGCGCAACTACTGAAGATATGGTAACGAAACATAGTTCCTTTTTCAATTCGGCACCACGTTACTTTTCCCAGGGACAGATTTGACAGCGATACCGCCTTCTCAGGCAGTATGCTATTGCACAAGCATGCAGGCGCGCAGCAAGCGCTGCTGCGTGCTTGCGCAGTAGTCACTTCACAAGCTCTCATTCCGCACCGTACGAGACAGACGCTGGTAGCGGGAAGCTGTCTCTGCAATCAGACATTGCTTCCGCAGGCATTTTGAAAGCCAGTCCTTACGACAAAATGCCAGCGGTGGAACGAGATAACAAACGCCGTCACTGATTACCTGTCTAAGGACATGGTTCCATTTATATTTAGGGCATTTAGCAGACGCTTTTATCCGAAGCGACTTACATCATTTTTAATACACACATTGACATACCGACGGCAGAGTCAACCATGCAAGGCGACAGCGAGCTCGTCAGGAGCAGTTAGGGTTTAGTGTCTTGCTCAGGGACACATCAACACTCAGCTGGGAGGAGCTGGGGATTGAACTAGCATCTAAAGAGACGGTCAAAACACTCGATCCCAGGTGCGCGTTACATGCCCGCACACACTTCAGCCAAATTGAGATGCCAAAACTATACGGCAAGGTCCGCAAGCAAGCGGAGAAGCAAATCCATACTATTAAACATGAGTGTTTTTCAGAGATGGAAGTAACTTGAGAAAGGATTTTAATTTGTTTCATGCAGTTTTGCTGCCTTTCCAGTATTGTACCCATTCAGAGGCATTTATATCGAAATTAAAAGATAAAATTAACATACCGGTATATAGTACCGTTACCGTCTATGCCTCAAATCATACTGTGATATACATTTTAGTCCATACCGTACAGCCCTTATTTGAAGGAACTATCTTGTGTTAAATTCGAGGTAAGTCCAGCTTTTTGGAGCAAGAACAACAGCTATTTGTTTGCTTGATTCAACTAACGTTAGCTACCGCTTTTTTGATGTGATATAATATTGTATTTTTAGGACCGAGTCAACGTCGAGTACTGCACGAACGTAGACCTTTGCATAAAGTTAGTAAATTCTAACAACAGATAGATAAATAATCTGGTACGGGTGTTGTCCTAGGCTAATACACCAACAGCTAATTTCTGTATAATGAAGGGATACATGTTGCATCGAAGTCTTGTGATGAGAAATCGTTCCATTGTATTGTGTTCTACAACCTCCGTAATGAATTTTCACGCTAAATCCCGTCCAGGGTAGCTCAGAATTCGAGTAGCCGTATACTTCGACACACCGATCATTCCTTGGACCGATGATTCCCCCCCCCCCTCCCCCTGACACTGTCACCTTTTTTTACTCTGAGGAGTTTGCAGGTCTGTATCTAGTGGAGAAATAACTTTGTTGCAGCACAACACGACAATCAATCAACTCCCATCAGACAACAGACACCCATAAAGTACATAAAGAAATGTCTTTATACCGCTAGAACCTAGAGGTTGTGGTCTGAATAACAGAACCGTGCTGGGCCTCCCCTGTGTCCAGGCTGGGTAAGATCACCAGCAACCTCACGGTGCCTCGTAAGAGCCAGTTCATGCAGCGGCTGACAGCTACTGGACCCTGAAGCGGCAGAGTCGCAACGGCGTGCCGCTGCTGCGCCGGCTGCAGACGCACCTGCAGTCACAACGCAATGTGGAGCAGATCCTGCCCACGCCGCCACCCAGCAGCGCCATACTTCCGGTGGTGAGACACGCACGCACACACATACAAACACACAGACGTGCTCCCACACTGCACATGTGCAGGGTTTTCTCCAAAGAATGCCGTACTGCTGCTGTACCACCATTTAACATTAAGAATTGGGTCTACAACTACAAATCGGACATTGAGACATTTCAATTTATTTCTGTATTTCTTTATTTCTTTACCGGTTTAGTTGTGTAGATCTAATTTGAAAAGTGCTTTAAAAAGCTAGGGTACAATATCGTGCAAGTTTGGACAACCTCAAATGTTTAAATGTTATATATATAAAAAAAATATATAGAATATTTTTCCCAAGGGAAATCACCACAGTTTATCATGAATCACTGTTATTTCTAACGTGTGTGTCTGTCTGTCTGTTTTCGTTTCTATGTATGTGCGGTGCCCATGCTCCAGAGAGAGGGCGAGGAGAAACCGTCTGTGCTGAAGGAGCAGCTGAAGGCCTGGCAGAGGCTGAGGCACGATCTGGAGCGAGCCCGCCTCCTGGTGGAGCTCATACGCAAGAGGGAGAAGCTCAAGAGGGAGACGGTGAGCCCCGCTGTCCTTGTTCATCCCTCCCACCCTCCATTAATTCACACTCCCGCCTCATTCCGTCCATTGGATAAATGTACTTCCAAGTGGCCGTGACCTGTTTGCGAGTTCCTGGCGGCAGAGGCCAAAGTGTAGTTCCAGTAACGTCCTGTAGGGGGTTCCACGCGGATGGATGCAGAAGCGCGCCCCCTTTAAATAGGCTAATTAAAGGCCTACGTGCAGGTAACCGGAAGTTTTGATTAATGGGTACATAAAGCACTCAAAATATGTGTATCATTTATGAAATGTCTCAAATAGTGTTAAAGTCCAGTTTTTGTCGTTTTCTTAACGCCATTTCGGGCGATGACGTCCATTGTTGGGAGACGTTGGTGGAAAGGTAGCCTCAGCCTAGTACTAGAACTACGGCGTCTAATTAGATGGCGGAACCACAAAATAACATGTATGACGGGCCCACAGAAGTATAAGTTTCGAACCTGTCAGACGTGAAGAGGGGGGAATGAGGAAATTTTGCCGAGAACTGATTGGCGGGTCAAAGCCAATTAAATGCAGATGGTCAGAGGAGAATGAGTGAGAGAGTTGCTATCATTTTAGCAAGAGCGCTGTAGCTAGTCAATGAAAAGCGGGGCATACAATAACGGACACTTTTATTTGTGTTTTGAACTACAGACCGTGCTGGACCACATTGTCAACGTATGTTCTCCTAACCTCACGGTGCCTCGTAAGAGCCAGTTCATGCAGCGGCTGCACAGCTACTGGACCCTGAAGCGGCAGAGTCGCAACGGCGTGCCGCTGCTGCGCCGGCTGCAGACGCACCTGCAGTCACAACGCAATGTGGAGCAGATCCTGCCCACGCCGCCACCCAGCAGCGCCATACTTCCGGTTGTGAGACACGCACACACATACAAACACACAGACGTGCTCCCACACTGCACATGTGCAGGGTTTTCTCCAAAGAATGCCGTACTGCTGCTGTACCACCATGTAACATTAAGAATTGGGTCTACAACTAAAAATCGGACATTAAGACATTTCAATTTATTTCTGTATTTCTTTATTTCTTTACCGGTTTAGTTGTGTAGATCTAATTTGAAAAGTGCTTTAAAAAGCTAGGGTACAATATCGTGCAAGTTTGGACAACCTCAAATGTTTAAATGTATATATATAAAAAAAATATATAGAATATTTTTCCCAAGGGAAATCTCCACCACAGTTTATCATGAATCACTGTTATTTCTAACGTGTGTGTCTGTCTGTCGGTTTTCGTTTCTATGTATGTGCGGTGCCCATGCTCCAGAGAGAGGGCGAGGAGAAACCGTCTGTGCTGAAGGAGCAGCTGAAGGCCTGGCAGAGGCTGAGGCACGATCTGGAGCGAGCCCGCCTCCTGGTGGAGCTCATACGCAAGAGGGAGAAGCTCAAGAGGGAGACGGTGAGCCCCGCTGTCCTTGTTCATCCCTCCCACCCTCCATTAATTCACACTCCCGCCTCATTCCGTCCATTGGATAATGTACTTCCAAGTGGCCGTGACCCTGTTTGCGAGTTCCTGGCGGCAGAAGGCCAAAGTAGTAGTTCCAGTAACGTCCTGTAGGGGGTTCCACGCGGATGGATGCAGAAGCGCGCCCCCTTTAAATAGGCTAGTTAAAGGCCTACGTGCAGGTAACCGGAAGTTTTGATTAATGGGTACATAAAGCACTCAAAATATGTGTATCATTTATGAAATGTCTCAAATAGTGTTAAAGTCCAGTTTTTGTCGTTTTCTAACGCCATTCGGCGATGACGTCATGTTGGGGAGACGTGGTGGAAGGTAGCCTCAGCCTAGTACTAGAACTACGGCGTCTAATAGATGGCGGAACCACAAATAACATGTATGACGGCCCACAGAAGTATAAGTTCGAACCTGTCAGACGTGAGAGGGGGAATGAGGAATTGCCGAGAACTGATGGCGGTCAAAGCCAATTAAATGCATGGTCAGAGGAGAATGAGTGGAGAGTAGCTATCATTTAGCAAGAGCGCTGTAGCTAGTCAATGAAAAGCGGGTCATACAATTCGACGTTTTTGGATACATTTTCGACTGACAGTTTGAACCTCGAATATTCGTTGACAGCCCTAATATCTAGTGACAGCGATTATGTCGTAAGTACCGGTAAACTTAGTCAGAAGATCTAGTAATAGAAGGCATAATGCTAGCTATGGGCTAACTTAGCCTATCGGACACGCAATCAGCGCACTTGCAAATGAGTGCCTGCAAGTATAACCGATCGTGGTGTGACATTATTTAACCATCAATCTACCGCAAATACGACCAGGCAGATGAACATTGAACACATACACAAATCACATCGTCCAACCCGGCGGATGCTGACAGACAGCCCACAGCAAGCCAAACATCAGCACGGAGTGTGCTCTCTCTCGCTCTCGCACGCCCGTACTCAATCACTCAAACTTATCCAACGCCAACGCTAGACTGCTTCACTAAGACCACAAGGCCTTCAATACCATGCAGTATGCCGAAGCCGGAAAGGACACACGCACAGTCGCACACTGATCTTATGCAAAACAATCCGTTTTATCATCAACATCAGTCACTGCAAAGATTTAAAGACTAGCCTCTTACCATAAGTTAGAATGGATCCAAAGTATGTGATTGATACAGTCTGGTTTAGCTTTCGCTTGTTAATTCGTATGACTTCTCAACATTGCGTCTTTCTTGTGTTAGGCGCACATGGCTAATTTGCATACACGCACAGGATTGGCTGGCTCCGCAAGGCAAATAATAGAACATATTTAATTATCTTTCTATCTGTCTGTCTATCAACGCATGTATCTAATTATAATGTGATGTATTTTGTGTATGTCCAGTCACACTTGTCTCCCTTGTTCTGTGTGGTCTTGTAGGCTATACTGTGTGAGCCGAATCACCTAAATGAATTCCCGACGATTTGTGTAGTTTAGTATTAATAAAGACTTGACTAGGCTATCTATCTATCTAGGCTATTAGTCGACAATTATTCGCCGAAGGCGAAGTGAATAGTGGAGAATAGCCCCCGAGACCGAAGGTTTATTTGTTGTTATTGGCGGACATTTTGCGATGAAAACAATATCGAGTTTAAGATGTCAATCATGGGATATTGCCCAATATCCCGAGATAGCGAACCAATCAAATTGCGCCATCTTAGGAGGTTCACGTGTAGCATATACTAACTATACATAATATCTAGCTATTTATCTATTGTATCTGTATAATCTGCTGAACACTCTTTACTAGTCTACTCTCAAGGGTCTCAATGCAGCTTTGGCCCGTGTCTCCCTAACGTGAGGTCATGCAATGCATTCTGGGGGAAATGAGAATCAATAGCAAACCGCTAAAATAGTACCTACTTTTGCGTATTACATTCCGTTTTGTGATACCTAACAACATTAAATACAATAAATAAGACTTTATTACCAACAAGCAAATTCCACAAATTCGTGGAAAATAATCCTGCCTTTAATGTCTATAGTGTGTATTTCTATTAAGGTTATTTAATAAGTTAACAAGTTATTTCGGATCGAACATTTACAAGTTAATATTCAATGCAAGAAGACCTTTCAATTCCCGCCAAAAATGTTCTTTTTTCCCGGTGTTGTTTGCATGCAAAAACCTTAAGCATTGGTGGTGGATGTCTTAATGTGGAATATACAGTATCAGTCGTGTGTAAACCAAAGGGCGATGTCACAGACGCTACTTCCATAATATTCCTACTCTATGGTTACGTCTCACAAGTTGTTAGTCCGTAGTAGCCTACTCGTGGGAGATACTGTATAGTCTAGTCCACTAATTCAGAGGTCATTCCCTGTGTTTTGTGCAGCTATTTTTGGTTTGCGTCCTCGACCTGCTGCCTCGGTCTGCACTTCTTTCAGTCACGTGCCTGAGGACAAATCTACACATATTTCCATATATTTTTATATTTCTTACATTGTTATATATTTATTTAGATTTGTCCTGAAGTTTAATAATGAAACCATGTGCTTTTGTAATGCATGTATTAGCATAACTATCATACCTACTACCTAATTCCACTGGCAGTACTCACCCCTATATTTTCCATGCAGGATGATGTATTCATTGTTTTCTGAATGTGTGTCTGCTGTGGTCTGAACCTGGGTGTTCAGATCAAGGTCCAGCAGATGGCGCTAGAGATGCAGCTGACTCCCTTGCTGGTGCTGCTGAGAAGCACTCTGGAGCAGTTACAGGAAAGAGACACCAGTAACTTTTTCACCGAACCTGTTCCACTGGCAGAGGTAACCTGATGACACACATGCAGAAGTGTACACACATACAGTTTCGTCCATTGTAATTTGAGATGGTGATTCCTTGAGTAAACCCAAGATTTTATCAAGGGGAAATCTCTCCAACATCCGTGATATGATTCATTTAAAAGTTTAACAGTAACAATTGGATGGGATAAAACGCGCAATGTGATCATGTCCTTTTGAGAATATAATCCACTTTATTAATCTTTCGTCTCCCACCCTGGACAGGTTAACACAATATGTATAATATAATAAGGTCATATTGCTATTAAACAATAATATTGTTTTATAGATGTTATTAGCGAATGGGCTAACGCCATGGGCGTCAGTTTGGTTTGAAATGTGCTGGGGACAGAGACTCATTCGGATGTAAATTTTCAGAAGTGCTGGGTACAATGAGGATGCACTCTTTTTTCTCTCTTTAGTGCCGCCGGTAATGAAAGGTTCTGAAAGACGGCATACCCTAATTACTAAGGAATAAAATGTATACAAAATCTGTCGGGTTTTATGAAGAAAACGTTTCCTAAAAGCATCGGACATATGACCCACTATGTTCTGCTCCATGTATCCAATGTTGACAACGTGACATGATATAAGCTAACAACATAAACAAGAGGAGCTAGGAAAGGAAATTAACTGCGTGTTTAAGTTCAGAAGGGCCAAACGTGTGGCTACACACAGCAATACAAAAGTCGTCAAGATTGAAAAAAGAAAAAAATAGTTGTTGCACAGCTGAACGCTGTATCACATCATAGGCTGGCTGTTCTCAATTTACAACACGCATTCCATCAAAACTAGCCTACATCAGGCATTCTGACCGAAATGCATGCACTCCCCACAATTATTCCAGAATTCAAGCAAAGCAAGAATGACCAAAAGTCACTTTGTGTCAACAAGAGACTGACTTCTCAATTGCAAGTTAAAACAGCCGACCACTTGAATACAAAAAACACAAAAGATCTCGCCACAGCTCAGCAAATCTTAGGCAATAAATATTGCGTCTTACCTTACCTATTTATGTGGCGGTGGTCTGCAGATGCATCCCGTGGTGTAGCCTACCACATCCATTTAGTTCAACAGGTTATCGTTCTGATACTGTCCATGGTACTACCTGCTCTGGTGCTTTTTAAAAAATAACTTCACAAAGTGTGTATTTTTCCAATGTATTTGTTATCATTCGTAGCGTTGATCAGCAGAGAAATAGTTCGCCAAAGTCGTTGATGTCGCTTTCCAACCGAATGCGCTGGGGTTGATGAGTTACCGGACGGCGGAGGGATACAGATGACGTGAATCAGAGGCAAAAAAAACCACTTTCCTTGGCAGCGGTCAATATGGTGGACGTGAGCATTCAACTATATTGAGAAGAGCCGTATAATAAACAAAAATAATTGACAGCTGAACGTTAGGAAGGTCCATGCAAGTGAATGGAGCAGTCTACAGCATTGGGAAGAGCCGTGTAATAAGTAAGGGATAATGTATAGAATGCCGGTCATTATCGGGAAAATAAGCCCCGACAGGGCGAACAGGACCCCAACGCGCAGCGAAGGTGTCTTACTTCCCACTGAAGGGGCTTAATTTCGATAATGACCGGCAACGTTCTATACATTATCCCGTTTATTACACGGCTACGTGCCAAAACGAAAAAAATACTTCACATGGTGTCTTTTTACAATTTATTTGTTACCGCCATTCATAGTATTGATCAGCAGAGAAATAGTCCGCCAAAGACGTTGACGCCGCTTAGCAACCGAAGACGCTGGGGTTGAAAAGTTACCGGACTACTTGAGGAGTAATACCAGAGACGTCATTAAAGGCAAAAAGTCCTTTGTTTTCCATGCCCATGCAATGGAACGGAGTGTTTCACGGCATTGAGAAGACCCGTGTAATAATCCATAATAATTGAACTCAAATTTTATTTATTTTTTTTTTTTTTTTGCAAGTGGTGGGGACAAAATTAAGCTTCACGAAATCTGGTGGGGACGCGTCCCCGGCGTAATTGATGCTTATGGCTAACGCAAGAAAGTTCGAGTCTAGTTAACAATGTCTCTAGAGCGTTCTGTGGCTGAATCAGTGTGGTCACAGTCTTACCTTGATCAATGAGTTCCAATGAGATCCCCGTCAATCAACGTGGAGTGTATCGCTGTATAAATCCACTCTGCAAAACAGCCTCATTATTCAACTAACCCACCCACAGGTGCCTGACTACCTGGACCACATCGACACGCCCATGGACTTCCAGACCATGTGGAACCTGCTGGAGTCCCACCACTACCTCACGTTTGAGGCGTTCGAGTCCGACTTTGGCCTCATCGTCAACAACTGCCTCAAGTACAACGCCAAGGACACAGTGTTCTACCGCGCCGCGCTGCGGCTACGCGAGATGGGCGCCGCCGTCATCCGCAGTGCCCGGCGGCAGGCGGAGCGCATCGGCTTCGACTACGAAGCGGGCCTGCACCTCCCCCGCGAGCCCAGCCCCGACAGCCCCCACCATGATCGGGACAGGGAGCGGGAACGCGAGTGGGAGAGGGAACGGGAGCGGGAGCGGGAGAGGGAACGCGAGAGAGACAGAGACAGAGACCGGGAGAGGGACCGAGAGAGGGAGCGGGAAAGAGACAGGGAGCGAGACAGAGATCTGCCGCTGTCTTCCAATGAGGAGGGTAAGGGAAACACCCCCCTCCCCCCCACTCCTGACCTTTCTTAGTTTCAGGGCAGAAGTATGACCTGTGCGCTCGTGTTGTAGATCTGCTGCTGCTGCCGGAGAACCGCCGGCGGCTGCCCCTGGAGGATCAGCTGCACTTCCTGCAGGCGCGCTTCGACGAGACCAACGCGGGGAAGCACAGCATCGGCCAGTCGCGGCGGGCCAAAGCCCTGAGGAAGGAGATGGCGATCGTCAAGAGGAAGCTGGCCCACCAGCGGGAGCTGGGCGCCGGCCTGGGCCCCGTGTTGGGCGGGGAGCGGCTCTCCTCCCTCCCCCACCACCCCTCCGGCCCGGGGCGCCATGATGAGGGAGGGGAGAGCAGCAGCCAGGAGATTGGCGGCAAGGGTCAGTCCCGATGCATGGCCCGGTCATATTATGTATTAGGAAACACCTTAACACAGTCAAACACGCATTGATTAGGGCGCCACATAGTGAATATATCAGCATGTATCAGTATATTTAACATGTGGTTAAATGGTTATGGCTTTAAATCTTTTGATCTTAACCGTTTTTAAACATGCCCTTACTAATCTACTCAACCTTTTCAAGCATAATTAATTGTGCATTTGAGGTTTGTGAAAGGACGCAATTAATTAAAGAGAGGTGACACATATGTATACATCCAATTTTGTATGCCCAAACACATTAATATCATTATACACACGTTACAACTCATCACGTTGTTGAAAAATAATTTGCTGAACTCCTCCTGCACATGTATGAATCAATAGTTTAAAATCAATGTGAAGAAGTAACCCCCTTCTCTCCCCCCCCCCCGAAGATCTGAGCGCCTCCTCCTCTGTGCTGGCCCCGGAGGTGGGCCGTCGCACCTCCGTCCTCTTCTCCAAAAAGAACCCCAAGACGGCGGGACCCCCCAAGAGGCCCGGCCGCCCCCCTAAGAACCGGGACCTGGGCCATGGCGGGACGGGGGTGAGCCCCAGCCCCATCGGACCCCCGCAGCTGCCCCTGCTGTCCCCGTCGCGGCCGAGGAAGAGGCCCCGCAGCCCCCACAGCAGCTCCACCTCGGAGAGCGACAGTGACGCCGAGGAGCTGCTCCTGGGTGCGCCGGCCGCCTCATGTTGTTTGATCCGTCCTATGTTTGAAGGACATCAGAAATCAGCCCTTTTGCTTCTGATTGTGTTATGGGTTATCACGGTTGTTTGTCAGTGCCAGAGCAGTCATGCGCCTTGAATCCAATCAATCTCATGAATTACAGTTGATTTCCGTCTGAGCGTTCACATTGATTCTATTGTTGTGGTCTGGAAACTTAGCCTGGCTGGTTGACAAATGTCCCGTACACTCAAGTGGTCACAGCCATTCACGTTTTGTCACTGGTTCCTGTTGCTTGCAGTTTGGCACAGTTTGGCATTCATTGAGGAAGTAAATATAGCAATTAGGATTAAGAGTATTAGCTGACTGAGCGGTATGTAAATAATAGGTTCTGACATTTTCCTGATACGATATCGGTTAGGTATGCAGTTGATACGCCCCTTGTTGTTGTGGCTATTTTTGTCTTGTTGAGATCAAAATCTCTTTACCAAGAGAGTAAACAAATGAAAATCTAAACAGTAATTTGACAAGTAAAGCACAACAGTGAATCTGCACGTTGAACACAAAGCCAAGCAGTAAGGCGGATCAGCAGGAACGGTTAAACAAATCGTACAGAGAAGCCAGCCTTAAAGTTTTAAAACATTCTGAGGAGATGAGAAAGCCTTGTTTTCCGTGTCCTCATGCATTGCTTTATTCAGGGCACCACAGTGGATTCATTATTTTAAACAACTTTAATATACTCTGCGTTCCAGGGTTACCGAGCAACGGGTTTGACGGCGGGAACCAGCCGGTGACGGAGAGCTTCCGGGTGTACAGGAACGAGAGGAGCCTGCCGCGGTCCAGCTCCGACTCTGAATCCACCAGTAGCAGCAGCAGCAGCGCCGCCTCGGACCGCACCAGGTAGGGCCGCACCAGGTAGGGCCGCTTTAGAGGGCCGCTCCCCAAAGGGGCTTCCTCTGACTGGGGACACCGGTAGGGAAACGATGTCGGGGAGGGGGAGGGGGTTTCGCCACACAAGTTGATCAATTCAGCCCCTCACCACTCACCTGCCTCTTACCAGCAGTTTTATCATGGCATTATTTTTCAGACTAGCAACAGAATACAAGCGAGACTTTTATTTAAAACAATACGAACAGTCATGATCCTTTAAAACAATCTCACTCTAAAGTTAGGCAAACTATAAGACATTAGATTACATCAGAACCACCAAGTAATCGATCTTTATTGTCTATTTATTTATTTGTCAGGGACACTGCAAAGTACATTAGAACATTAGAAGGGTAAAAAACAATGTCCCATTACCTTACCATTAATCTGTTACTCTGATTCCTGCTTTTGCGCATAGGGCTTAGAGGCCTACGTGAGGTTAACCGGAAGTTTTAATTAATGGATACATAAAGCACTCAAAATATGTGTATCATTTATAAAATGTCTCCAAAATAGTGTTAAAGTCCAGTTTTTGGCAGTTTTCTAACGCCATTCGGCGATGACGCAAGAACCACAAATAACATGTATGATGTTTGCATATCCTTTATTTAAACCGTGTCCATTAATCCCTGATATATGGACACCTACTAAGTAATTCCAGTCAAATTTGTCAGCCTTCAAAAGGAGAGCTGGCACGTGGAAAATGCATTAAACTGTAATCAGAAAACGCGGTTATATGCTATAGACCATATTGAATCTGTGGTATAAAGGCGGCGAAGAATTTCGAATTATAAATATGTACAATTTATCCTTTAAATACGTCCATGGAACAGATGGCCAATGTGGATAACAGATACGTGTTGCAGGGTGTCCGCGCATCCTTAAAAAGTCTTAAATTCATGTTTCTAAATTTAAGGCCTTAAAAAGTCTTAAATTCGTTACAAATGTCATATGCTGCTCTTAAATATTGTAACTCAAGGTCTTAAATTTGTCGGGCAGGGCTATTTATTTTTTTATTTTTCTCGTGGGACTTTTCAGGGAGGACATGTAGAGAGGCTTCTTTCTTGCTAGCTGCATATATAAACAATTATCTGCGTGCTTGCTAGCTAGTCTGCGACAATGGGTAGGTGCAAATTCAAGGACAGTTGGCTGGAAGACGTCCGTTTCCGAAGTTGGCTCGCGTCTGTTGCCAACCCCCACCATCGCATGTTTTAGGTCTTAAATTTCGTTCAAGGTGGTATTAAAAAGGTCTTAAAAAATCTTAAATTTGACTTGCTGAAACCTGCAGATACCCTGACGTGTGGACTGCTGAAGAGGTAAAACTTTTCCTTGCTCTCATCGAAGAAAAAAACTTCTATTTTAGATGGAAAACCCAATTCCAATATATGTCAGGACCTAAGAGAGGATGTTATCAAAAGGATACGACAAGCCCTGGAATGTGTGTAGTTTTTCCGCTCCAACCACTTGATGGAAACGCACCTAATTCAAATTTCTTACTTGCGAACTTTCTAAAGATTCGCATCACCTTTATAGATGGAAACTTGACTATTGATACAGTCTGGTAATTTGCATACGTGCACAGGATTGGCTGGCTCCGCAAGGCAAATAATAGAACATATTTAATTGTCTTTCTATCTATATCTATCAACGCATGTGTATAGTTCTAATGCAATGTATTTTGTGTATGTCCATTCAGACTTGTTGTCTCCCTTGTGTGGTCAATGTACATCAGTGTACAAATGTACATCAGGTCAAAAGGATGACACAAAAAAGCCCATGGGCTTATTTCCATTATGGTCCCTTTGTAGTGACAGCATGTTGATAGGTGTAATGTGTGTGTTAAATGTAATGTACATGATAGTGTGGGAACAAAGGTTCACGTGTAGCATATAATATTTATGTATCTGTATAATCTGCTGAACACTCTCTTACTAGTCTCTACTCTCAAAGGTCTCAATGCGGCTTTGGTCCGTGTCTCCCCAACCTGACGTCATGCAATGCATTCTGGGGGAAATGAGAATCAATAGCAGACCACTAAAATCGTACCTTCTTTTTTGTATTGCATTCCGTTTTGTGATACCTAACAACATTAAATACAATAAATAACAGTTTAAATCTTTATTACCAGCAAGCAAATTGCACAAATTTGTTGGAAAATAAAGCTAAATACTGTAGGCCTCTCAGTCAAAACAATAACAAAATAAGTAGTTGGAATATGTAAAAAAACGTTGGATCATTGTTGGGTTTTGTCTTCGCCACCAATAATCTATATGACGTCTCAAACTACGAGTTAAGGTATTCGATTTATTTACACTAAGTTTAGTGACATTATGTCATGTCAATCGAATGAATTAGACCCTAGTAACATTACTTTAACTTGCTAATTTACCATTAGACGAGCGGACTCCTCGAACAGCTGGAGATAATGTTACGTGGGGCAGCCCATCCCTCCTTATCTGTGGTCAAAGGCAAGCTGTCCACAAACAATAACTGTACGTTAAACCCACTTAACCTAGACCGTATATAATACATTTAATTTACTTTCCTTACGTGTACATCAAAGTAAACAATATTACAATTCTTGGCACACCAACAAAAAAGCCTCCATAATGATAACACGGGTACTCTTTTGCCGCTTTTCCACCGCACATGTAGCTCGACTCGACACGACACGACTCGACACGACTCGACCAACGGTAGCAGCAGCGCGGGTGCTTTTCCACCGCAAATAGTACCTCCGGGACGTGGGCGGGGTCGGCTGCGCGAAAGGGCCGTGACGTATTTTTGTACGCGACGCAAACAACACCTACCCAACCCACGCGTGGACAGAACCCCCATAACAACAATGGAGGACATCGAAGCAATGGTATTCGTGCTGCTCGGTCTGGTGCTTTTTGTAAGACACAAAGGAGAAGAGAGTCAGAGATGGCTGCGGCGCTGCTATAAGGCTCTGGTTGCCATGTCGCTCTCGTGACTTCGTCACACTCTCTGGCCAATCAGTGGCCGGCCGTCTGCCGACGTCACCTTTTAGCATCGGCTCAGCCGCTTGGTACCTAGAGAGAGACGGTACTAGAAAAAGCGGCCACTTCAGGTACCAGGTACCATGTTTTCGCGGTGGAAACGCAAAAAAGGCGAGCTGAGTCGAGTCGAGTCGAGTCGTGTCGAGCTGGTACCATGCAGTGGAAAAGCGGCATTAGAGATCCTGGCCGTGTATCAGAGTTACGATTGGAGTTTAATAGTGTTTGTGGCATCCCTAGTACTGGTTTGTGAACTCTCATTGATTATATTTATAGATTTAGCCAGCCTCTTCTCTGCGGGGTAAGGCCAATAACCGCCATTCATGATCATTGTGGGAGTGGGTTTGTCTGATGGCTGGTTTAAACAGCCTTACCTGGCAGACTGACTGGAATCTGGTGCTAGGTGAGACTGCACACCTTTTGCACATTGAGTCATCCGTCTGCACAGGTTAAACCAGCCAATTTTTCCACTCAATGGCAACACAGAACACCAGACCATGTTATCATTTTCAAATAACCTTGACATTAAACCGGTCTTTCAACATCACCACCAACCTGCGTCCAATTGTCTGGTGGAGCCCAATAGGAGTCACCTATGTGTAGAGTGACAGCCACCTGTAACTGTGGAACTTGTTACAATCATTTATATGATTCACATTGCATTAAGAGGAGGGGCTATTCCGCCTGTTGTCAGTGTGTTGGTGAGAGACCATGTACAATGATCGCGGATGGCATTGGTATAATGGTATAATGTAAGAACACAGCCCAACAAAAGATATGACACCTTATAAAGAACTATCGTCTTATCTTCTTCGTATTGAGGAAGTTAGAATCAAACCAGTAATCAAACAGTTAGGTGCTGAAAGAAGCTTAAGCTAACTTTGCTCATGCCAAGAGCATTTCACTAGCTCCTGTTGGGACCTCCTGACAGTGTGTATGTGTGTGTTTCAGCACCACTCCATCCAAGCAGGGCCGCGGAAAGACGTCCTTCTCCCGCTCAGCCTTCCACGAGGACAGCAGCGAGGAAACGTCTGGCACGGAAAACGACTCCTACTCCGTCGGAGGCTCGCGCAGTGTTTCGCACCGTAAGCACAAAAACACAGGCATATACACACACAGACATACACACACACTTGATCGCACAAACACAGACATGCATGTTGCGGGGGAGGTTCATCCTTAGGTATCATTGTTTGCCAACTTCTAGTGGTTGAGGCGGTACAGGTATGATGCATGAAATGGAAACAATGGTGAAATTAAACACTGTGACACACCGGAAAGGCATGATGGAGAGTTTTAATGTGATGCAGTACTTGAAAAAACTCTGTTTCGATAGTTATAGTTGCAAAGTATATCTGTGTCGGAAAGGCCACAGGGATCATTGACACAAACAGAGATGGTTGTTTTTTTTCCGCAAATACCACACACCTGCACACCAGACACACCCACACACACATACAAACACCTGTTCAGTAGTCGTAGTTTTGCAATTTAGCAATTATTTTCTTTAACCGCTCCCGTCAACAGAGGATTATGTAGAGATAATTATGTAGAGACACTACTTGCAACAGTATACAATGGAAAGGAGACACTGTTGCCGCGGTGTTATGCTGACGGAGGCCCAGTTTCCTTATTGTGTGTATGTGTGTGGGAGGGTGTGTGTGTGTGTGTGTGTGTGTGGTGGTGTCGTCTTTCTGTGACCATGCGGTGGGGGCTTTTTTTTTTTTTTGTCTCAGTGGTGCGTAGTCGCAGCCGCTCTGGGTGCTGGATGACCTCAGACGACTACTCGACCTTGGACGCCCTAGATCTGGTTTGGGCCAAGTGCAGAGGCTACCCCTCGTACCCGGCTCTGGTGAGACTCTGTCTCTGACTCTGTCTGTCTACGTCTTTGACTCTGTCTCTGACCCTCCCCGTCTCTTTCGGTCCCTCTTTGTCTCTCTCTGTCTCTGACTGTCCTCGTCTCTTTCAGTCTCTCTTTGTCTCTCTCTGTCTCTGACCCTCCCGTCTCTTTCGGTCTCTCTTTGTCTCTCTCTGTCTCTGACTGTCCTCGTCTCTTTCAGTCTCTCTTTGTCTCTCTCTGTCTCTGACCCTCCCGTCTCTTTCGGTCTCTCTGTTTGTTGATCTCTCTGTCTCTGACTCTCCCCAGCTCTTTCGGTCTCACTTTGTCGATTTCTGTTTCCATCTCTTTCTCTCTCTTGCATTGTCCTCTCTCCGTCTTTGTTTGTTTGTTTGTCTGTGTGTCTCTCTCTGTGGGGTTCTGTCTCTTTCTATGGCTGTGTGTGTGTGTGCGTGTGCGTGCGCGCGTGTGTGTCTCTCGCTCTGTCTCTGTCTCAGGGTGTTTAAAATCATACAATCCTTATATAAGGAGCCGAAAATCTCCTTTTATTCCCTCATGTATTGCACTTATATAAGGAGTGTACAACCTCCATTTGTCAACGATAACAAGAAATTCCATTCTGTCATTATTTTTAGAATGAAAGAAGGGAACGTGTTGATAAGATGTGTTTTTGCACACTCTACAGTTTGGAGTGTTTGAACTTGGTGGTAGGGGCGGCAACTAAAAAAACGACTACCGGTAGTTAAACAATGACTGGTGATACCATTTACTTTTCAGGTCAGCCCCCTAAAATAAGATTGTGTGACTGTGGTTTGGAGTGGAAGTTCATGCCTCCAAAGGTCTAATTTAGTCATACTATAGCTACTTTGAAGGCCATTCACACCACCACGGAAAATTATATACGCAAAGATATTTGTACAATTAAATCTTATTTCAAGAGTGGTCCCATAATGGTGTGTGTATAGTTAACTGCTATCCACACCAATAGAAGACACGGAAGATTAAATTCCACAATTTTGTGCAGCAGTATCATGAAAAGTATTTTGTGTTTGAAGACATCGGTGTGGGCTTACGTATCACCTGAAACGTGATTGCGCTAGTATGCCGTGTCCCATTGTTACACTGAGCTGATCTAACCCTGTCCCTCCTCCCACCGCTCGCTGCAGATCATTGACCCCAAGATGCCCAGGGAAGGGGTGTTCCACCGGGGCGTGCCCATCCCAGTGCCCCCCCTTGACGTGCTGAAGCTGGGGGAGCAGATGACCCAGGAGGCCAGAGAGCACCTCTTCCTGGTGCTCTTCTTTGACAACAAGCGAACGTGGTACGTGTGCACACGTTTCACTTCAGTTCCAGAGCATGATGTTCTTCATGTTCCATTCTCGAGTTTCCGCTTGTGCCCTGTATTATCTTGCATTTTCAAATGTGGTTTAAAAAAAAAGAGGTCACAAATCAGATGGTTTCCGATAATTATCTGCCAGGCATCTGACAGTTTTTTTTGCTTTGAACAAAGTGCGCATACAGAAAACTCAGAACTATAGTTTTGATTCAGGGAGAGATGGGGCAAATGTGGTTTTAAAGGAGGAGGAGAGGAAGACGACGAGGCGTCTTTTTAGGTCATGGTTTTGCAGCTGAATTATTTGTCTACGTCTTTTAACGTGTCACTTGATATTGAGGATGTCCTAAAATGTCACGTTGAATATGAATCACTTACTACACTTACGTATCAGGTTTCTTAACTTCCTTCCTAACCATTGATGGAAGCATTTCATTTAAGAAAATGAATACTAAAATATATGGATGATTAACACTGGGAGTTCAAGTCAGAATGTGTACATTTTTTACTGTTATGCCGCGAACACACCAAGCGCGTACCTCGCGTACCATGTACGCGCGTAACGCAGCTAAAATGTTGCTTGACCATTTTGTGTCAAAAATGGTCAGATACGCGCGTAACGCGCGTAGATGAGACCGCCCAAAACTCCCCCCCCCCCCCGCCGCCATTTTTCTTTTGCTGAAACATTCACTGATCTTACCAGGACAGCCAGTTTCCTCGGCCACGTCGACCCACGCCCTCTCTTTCTTGTTCCTGTCCCGGTACAACACAATCCTGGTGTTGTACAGGACAGGACGGCTGCACACTGCAATGATGAGGTTTTGGTCCTCCATTGCGGTTCTGTCCTCTCCGTCTCTCTGCCAGTGACGTCGGGTCAAGCTCAACGCTGATTGGCTATTGTGGCGCGTACGCGCGTAAAAAGTTCAATTTTTTGAACTCCTCGTACGCGCGTATATGTACGCGCGTATATGTACGCGCGTATATGTCGCGCCTCATACGCGCCTAACGCGAGTAAAATGTTGCTTATACGCGTGTAACGCGTGTACGCGTCTCATACGCGCGTAAACCAATGGTTCCCTATGGAAAAATTGCCGATTTTATACGCGTGATACGCGGGTAACGCTTTTGGTGTGGCCGTACCTTTACTGTTATCAATAAATTCACATCCGTTATCTGATAGCTTCGACGGAAAAGAAAAATGTGTGGCAAGCCCACACCTTGCTAATAGTTTACAAGAAACGTACTATCAGCATTCCCTAAACCCCTCCCACTCAAACCTCCCAGGCAGCCAAACTACGATCTTTTGCGTTGCGCAGTTAGAGCGGCCACCTCCGGGGTTTTTTTGAATGCCGTGTGACCCGTGTCTCGCAGGCAGTGGCTGCCGCGGTCCAAGCTGGTGCAGCTGGGCGTGGACCAGAAGCTGGACAACGAGAAGATGCTGGAGGGCAGGAAGTCCAACATCCGGAAGTCGGTCCAGGTGGCCTACCACCGTGCCATGCAGCACCGCAACAAGGTCCAGGGGGACCCCAGCAGCGACACCAGCGACAGCGACTGAACACGGCGGCGGTAGGCTCGCCCACACTGGTCCCGGACGCCGCGTGTCGTGATGGAGCAGACGGGTGGGGTTGTGGGGGTGTGGGGGTGGGTGGGCGGGGGTGAAGAGGTGAAGACCCCCAGCCCACCAAATCTGGGGTCCTGCTGATGGACACAAGTAGTGGAAGTAGCACCCAGTGAAAAGCACTACATCCTCAACACACACACGCACGCATACACAAGTTTGTTATTTAACCTGAAATGTAAGATATTGTATTTAAGATAAAGGAAAAAGGATATTAATAATTAATAAAAAAAAAGATGTGTCCAGATTCACGAGAATCGATCTAAATGCGGCCTGATAAGATGTTTAAGGAAAACAAACCAAGCGGATATGATATTAATTGCGTGAAATCGAGGCTCTCTCATTTGTCTCCCACACACTTTCTGTTTACATTCAGACAGGAAATTCCAATACTGTACCTCCACAAAACACACACTCTGTGGTGAGGTGACGCTGTGTTGTGCATCGGCCCTTGTTCTTATTCCCTCCCCCAACCACCCCCACTACCGTGATGTCGCCGTTTCAAAGAGCACAAGCAGAGACTCCATAATGCGACTCCTTCCCCCACTCCGAGTCGCCAGGTCTGCGGTGCAACCAAACTTGTTTATTTATTCCGCTCCCACGAATCCCGGAGCGCTCACCTTGATGGCGGACACGGCTCGGCAGCCCTGATGTTTATTTTTTAACCCAACATTCTTGTTGATCATGCCTTTGCGTGTGTGTGTGTGTGTGTGTGTGTGTGTGTGTGTGTGTGTGTGTGTGTGTGTGTGTGTGTGTGTGTGTGTGTGTGTGTGTGTGTGTGTGTGTGTGTGTGTGTGTGTGTGTGTGTGTGTGTGTGTGTGTGTGTGAGCATGTGTGCGTATCATGCAGGCTGCTGGTGAATGATTCTTGATGACTAATCGAAAACTGTCTGTAGTCTCAGGCCATTGGCTGTAGAATTTTTTTATACATAAAAAAATTGCATAAAGATAGAAGTTTAATAAAAAGAATTGAGTTTTTATACACTTGCGCGCGAGCTGTGTCAATGTTTGTTTTTGTCTCTTTTCAGGAAAAACCTGACAGCCCTTCACAAAGTGGGTTTATTGTATACTTAAAATACTTTCCCTTAACACTTAATTCATTTTTATAGATAAACATACCTCCAGATGTAATTTTGTAGTTTGTCCAACGTGCACCCGTGCGTGCCAACATTACGACATCACATTATCAAGTAATTTATTTTAGGACAAGAAAAGTTGGTTTGCAATACAAATAAAGTACTACTTCAAATTCCTGGTGCCTCAAAGTGTGTAAAGGCTTGGGATTGAGAGTTCTGGAAGGGGGAAATCAGTGAAGGTGTGCAGAAAAGCATAGTGTGTACGTTTATATACCACATTCATTACCACAGTATGACAGTGCTCTGCTGCTGCACTGCAAGGAGTGCCTTGGAAGTATCTATTGAGGGAACGTTATTCTACTGCCTATCCCCCCCCCCCCCCAACACTCTCCGATGACGTGACTGATTTTAAACAATGATGATTTTTCTTATTAATTATGTTTATCATTTGGCTGCTTTCCCTCTCATTTCATTGTTTTCCTGTCATTTAGATTTTTCTGAAGCCTGCCTGCCCATCCAAAAGTTGTTGCACTCCGGCCCATCCCTGGAAGCAATCTTTGTCGAGTTCCATGCTTTTCACACCGGGTTTTGGGGGTTCAAAGTAGATACCATAGTGGTATAATACAAGGGCTAGACGTACAAGTAATGCAACCAGTTTATCAAATGGAAATACTTGCAACTTTTGAACAATAAGAGGCACTCATTATTAGAACACAGGCTTAACCTTTAGGAGATCATTCTTGTTGAGATATGTCTGTTTGGATAGTTATTCAGTTGAATCAGTTACTAATTCGTTTAATAAGACTAATTAATGATTAGTCACTTTAATCATTTTAGGATCTTGAATGGATAACATTCTTTCCAGTGTTTTTAATGTATTTCCAACTCCACTTAGGTTTGAGTGCTTTAAGAAGCTCTTGTGATGTTAAACCTATTTTTGATTTAAAAAAAAAAAAACATAAATCCTCCACGAGTGGGGACATTTGGGTTGTTGTACAGCCACCTTGCTTATATAACCTCTTTAAAGTTGAATTCCTGTGGTTAACATTGTACTTTTAGTGAAACCTCAACATCATAGGTGGGAGTGAAGGAGCCAAATGGAATCCCTCAAATGTAGTAAAAACCTGTTTTTAAATTAAATAAATTTAATGAAATGGGATAAATGATAATTCATAATTTTTTCGCAGTAATGACATGAAATGAAATTACTTTTACTTGTAGAAAATACCTGGAAAACAGTCTTATTTGCAACCCTGCTTGCTCTAGCCGTCCCGTCAGTCTTGTAAGTTGGGTTAGGAAACAGGAGGCGTGTTTAACCTGCAGGGATTTCCGTAACTAGCTCTGTGAACCATTATGGAAAGAAACAATTACGCTTTTTTAGACAAGGCTTCGCAACTAAAGGACGATCGGTGCCACTCGCAAGATCTAAGGATTCAACATTTATTTGTTGTAATCGTAGGCCTACAATGTGTCCTGGCAGGTATCTGTCATTGTTTATCATTTTGGGCTTTGTGCGGCTCTCCCTCACTGCAGAGGGGATTCGATGTGAGGTGAGTCGAGTTGTGGTTCATGGTTCAGACACGTGTTTGTCTTTCACTATGCTTGTCTTTCACTATGCTTACATCGTTATAGTTTAATAATGTATTGTTGTTGTCGCCCTCTCTTCAGATTCCGAATGAAGATGGTGAGTTCAAAGTGCCTTAAGTGTAACCCGTATGGAGTTCATACCCTGTTAAATAAGTGCTTTGGCCGCCTGCTGTTTACTTGTTCCTGAAAACCGTTATTATATGAACCTATCAATGTGCTTTATACTGGTGCAACCCTTCTGGTTTTAAAACCTTCTTAGCAGATACAGCACAATTAAAACTCATGATTTGTTGTAACATATTTGTGACTTTGAAGAGGGCATGGGACTGGGCTCCAGTACGACAGTAGCCTAATGCGTTACTAGTGGGGTCAGATGAGGAGGTTACGAATAAGAAGGAAAATACAGAAGAAATACACAGTGACACTATCCAAACGCAATTTGTGGTTATCTGCTGATCAGCTGCTAACACACATTAAGGATGTATTGTAGTGGCGTGAATGGTCCAAAGCTACACACCTGTGCTACTGTTTATTTTGGCATGGTCAGCTGGAGCATGGGGTTCATCTCCTCTGAGGTTCTCCTCCACTGAGACTTTGGCGACTCGACGATTCACTCAGTGTGTCAGCATGCACATTCGGCTTCGACCCGAAGGTACAGGCAGATCATCTAACGTTTGTCTTTGAGAAAAGTTTCTTTTGGTTGCTTCAAATCAACATTTGTTGGGTCTCTGCTTTCTTTTAGACTTCAACCATACAACAAACCATACGAGAATGATTATTATCCTGTCATCAGGTATACATATTACCATCAAGAAGTCTGGCCCAAAAAATATTAAGGTTGGACATTCTTTTCTCACTTGCAATGAAATAAAAGTCATTCTAAAAAATAACTTTGGAAAATAATATCAGCTAAATCGTTTGTTTTCTTGCTTTCAGTGGAGGATAAGGGCTCCCCATGTCACACCAAAAAAAAAAAAATGTCCCTCAACTTGCAGAAACCATCACACAATGGTGAAACCCTTTTCCCTGTTCCCATTCTCCAAACTCAGACTCCAGCTAATACTTTTGGAGGTTTGATTCATGATACTGTTTTTGTTCTGCAGTGGGAGCTGAACTATTCATGCGTGAAGGCCGAAGCTGGCTCAACTGTGTCCGCGTCATTTATAGGTTCAACAAACTACACTGAAAAATACAACGTACCACGTATGACAAACCTTATTATCGTCATGTTTGTCCGCCATCTGTTTGCTGTTCTGTCTCTCTTCCATGCCACTGCTCCCTCCCTTTAGCCCTGGGCCCGTCAGCAGCCACTATCCTTAGGGAATAGGATGTAGAGTACAGTACACTGATACAGGCCCAGCGCCACAAAGGCCTTAAGGGGGCCTTAGCCCATCATTTACCTGCCCCCTCTATTGCTTTAGACACATTTCAAAAACATCAACATAATTGGCCGAGTGTGACTTGCTCAGGCGGATGTTTTTGAAAACCCTCCCTTTTCCTATCTCTTTCATACAAGTTGCAAACACATTTTCCTACACACGTCCCTCTGCTGAATCATTCCTAAATTGAAGAAATATTTAACACACGCTTTTGCTGATTAATGTTTTGTCATGCATTTTGAAACATTCCCTATTTGACTGTTTATTTTCTTTCTTAAAATGTCCCCCTCTGTTGATCCAACTCAGATCCAGTGCCACAGTTTCACCTGTCTGTGGCCCCAGGCTCCAGGACGGTCAATGTGACCCTGGCCCCGGGGCCCTCAGTGTACACCATACTCTGCTACCGCAATGAATACTTGTGCAAAGCCATACCCAATCGAATAACTGTAAGTGGAAGTGTCAGGGGAGGGTTATCTGTCCATATTATCACACCATAATCATGTTGTGTGTACAGGATTTGTTCTTTTTTTCGATCTAGGATTGGTGTCAAGGTGTTTCATATAATTTTTTTTGTTTCATGTTATTTATTTTAGATTGATCCTTCAAAATCTCTGTCTGCGACTCTGAATGTGTCGTACTTGCTGCCCTGTGTCTGTGTACAGGTGAAAATTGTAAATTAACTAAGCATTGTTTTAAAGCTTATTTTAAATGTCTATGAATAACGTGTAATGACCTTTTCTATCCTGTGTCTATATGGACAGGTGTATTACACACACCCTGATGCCAAGCGAGTCATGGAGTGTCCTTTTACAAACATCTCTCTGGAAGGTGAGCACACACACATTTCATGTGACACAAGTTGTAGAAAGGACAACCTTTATTATTATTTAAATATTTATTTGAAGGTAATTTAGTTAACTTCCGACTTTATTTTTCAGTAAATCTTTCGATGAAAAAAACGTGTGTGTGTCTTTCGGTTTGTGTCCGTGTATATGCATGTGTCTGCAGCAGCGAGAGACGTTTGGCTCTCTAGTGAATTCAAACTGTACACGGACCACATCGCCTGGACGTCGCGGTGTCCTTCTAGCTACCTGAAGCCCTCTGCCGCCCTCTGCTGGAGAAACGACACAGGCCTCTGCACGCCCATACTGAACTCAAAGCTGGCGATGATTAATAGCTCAAGTCTAGTAAGTGGTATGACAAAAGTGAAGGAGCTAGTAATGAGGATGGGGTCTCATTGTGAGATATTTTTTTCCTTTTGTGTGATTCCTGTTTCTGACCATGACTTATCCCTGTTGTCTGCTCTACAGTTGTACAACATATCAACTTTGGACAAGCACTCACAAATGTGTCTACAGGTGAGCATGTGTGTATGCGAATTGGTGTATTGCAGGGGTCTCAAACTCGACTAACCTGGGGGCCGCTGGAGGTAGAGTCTGGGTCAGGCTGACCCAGAAAAAAAGAAAAGGAGCACACCTGACCCAATCTAAGTTAATGATGGGGCTATAATTAGATCACGTCGGCTATGTAATCGCTGACAACAGGGGACATTTCATAGTGGTTGGTGGAAACCGGGACATTTTAGCATCCTTTGGCTTTTGTCGGGACTCAGGACACGCAACTCAAAATTGAGACTCTCCTGGCAAAACCGGGACATCTCGTCACCCTATCACAAGCGATAAAAAAGCGTGGCAAGCCACTTAGCAAAAAGGTGCATTTGACAACAACGTGCGGGCCGCACTAATACTAAACTTTGATGTGAAGTAGGGGGCCACAAAATATCATCCTGCGGGCCTCAATTGGCCCCCGGGTCGCGAGTTTGAGGCCCCTGGTGTATAAACATATATGGACGATGTATTGGCCTTTGGATCATACGTCAACCTTTTATTTTATTCAGGGGTATTTTTTTTTAAATAAATTGGCCTATATATAATATATATATATATTATATTATATATATATATATATATATATATATATATATATATATATATATATATAATAATCAGAACTTTTTCTTACTGAGAGAATTGTTAATGGTCAAGTGCTTATTATCCAGAAAAATCGCAGCTCCCACTTTCACTTGCATCTGTTAACAGGCCAGTCTTGGCCTATTGAATATGGTATCGAAGCCACGGCTCCAAGCGGTCAATGCTGCGTCTGCGAATATATGTGTAGCGCATGTGCCCATATTATGCATCTTGTCCTTTTGTGTTTGAGTCTGAAATGCTCTTCTCTTTCCATTTCATAGTTCTCTATATAAAAAACAACAGTCACGTCCATTGTCCCTTCAAATCGGGTGAGTTCATCTATTATCTTTCATGTCCCTCCCTATCTAGTCCTACTGTGCTCGTTCAGTCATTCTCTGCCTACAACGTCAACGGGTTTTCTCTGGTCGTTTGCACAGATAAGAGCGTATGGGAGGCCCGTCTAGGCCCTGGTGGGAGGAGCATGTCGGTCCACCTCACCTCTGACGCCTCAGCTAGCTTCTCCGCTCAGCTCTGTATCCTGCAGCACAGCGGCTGTCACTCCGTAGGACCCACTTACTCGGGGACAACGGTGAGAAAGGAAGGGGGCGAGAGGGAGAGATATAGGGAGTGAGAGAGAGTGAGAGAGCGAGGAGGCATAGACTCAACTGTCAACTCAACCAGTCAATTTTAGACTAATAATGGTAGTTTCAATTTCTAAGCAAAATGTTTTTTAGTTTTTTTCTAAGAATATATTTACTGTCGTATTTTTTTTTTTTTTAAACAACATACACAGACAGACACTTGCACCATCATAATAAGGATACTAATAAAGTAATAACTTAGATAAGATAAAATAAATAAATGAAAAAAAGTTAATAGGACATTTATATATATATTAGGGGTGTAACGGTACACGTATTTGAACCGAACCGTCACGGTACAGGCACTTCGGTAAGGTTACAGAGGTCTACCGCGGTACGTAAATGTGGCGTACATAGCACGGCGAATGTAAAGGCTTGTTTTGTGATGCGGAACTTAAAACTTGAAGTCGGAGTTCCCCTCGGACCGTTTAGACTTATTAGGCTCGGCTCGCACGTGCGCGGCCACCGCTATGTAGCAGTAGCAGAGCGCGCGAGTCGCGACTGTGTGTGGATTGATGGCTACTAGCGAACTGAGCGAACTGCATGGCGAGAGAACAACAGAAAACCGGAGCTTGAAGATGCCCCCTGTCATTTAAAATCCCAAGCGTGGGAGAACTTTGGATTCCAGGTTAATTATCACAATGGGAAAAAGACGAGTGGACAAGTCGAAAATCAGACTTTTTCTACTGAGAATTGTTAATGGTCAAGTGCTTATTATCCAGAAAAATCGCAGCTCCCACTTTCACTTGCATCTGTTAACAGGCCAGTCTTGGCCTATTGAATATGGTATCGAAGCCACGGCTCCAAGCGGTCAATGCTGCGTCTGCGAATATATGTGAGCGCATGTGCCCATATTATGCATCTTGTCCTTTTGTGTTTGAGTCTGAAATGCTTCTCTTTCCATTTCATAGTTCTCTATAAAAAACAACAGTCACGTCCATTGTCCCTTCAAATCGGGTGAGTTCATCTATTATCTTTCATGTCCCTCCCTATCTAGTCCTACTGTGCTCGTTCAGTCATTCTCTGCCTACAATGTCAACGGGTTTTCTCTGGTCGTTTGCACAGATAAGCAGTTGCGTATGGGTAGGCCCTGCTCCAGTGCCCTGGTGGAAGGAGCGTATCCTTTTTTCTATAAATACATAAGCTGTAATTCGTAAGTTTCAGTATGCTGCAGCAGTTGCACTTTTATTTCATGGATTGATTTTATTTTATGGAGAACTTCAGAGCTTTAGGAGAGCTGGCGAGAGATATAGGGTGTGAGAGATGTTACATACTGACAGCTAAAACTGTGTTTAATTCGTTACTAATTAAACTTATGTTCGTTCAGTCAAGCAATCCGTTTTTTCTAACTATGAACCGAACCGTCCTGTACCGTACCGTGACTTCAAAACCGAGGTACGTACCGAACCGTGACTGTTGTGTACCGTTACACCCCTAATATATATATATATATATATATATATATATATATATATATATATATATATATATATATATATATATATATATATATATATATATATATATATATATATATATATATATAATGATAATCCCGAACTGTATATGCATTTTACGTGAATCTAACGTCTGTCATAACAGCCATGTATGGTTCCCAGAGCTTATTAAAGTCGTTCCGCTTGCCCTTAGCAATGTACGTTAATCTTTGTTTATTAAAAAATTGTGTGACATCCCCCATTGCCTTCTGCTTTTCCCTATTAATACATTTCCATATGCAAACGTGGGGCGTTGAAGGTTTAGTCTCATAATGAGAGTGAGGAACAGAGTTGACAGTTGAAACACAAATAAGTACTGTTTACACGAGAAAAAAGGGTGTATTCTGCAACCGATTTTGAATTTTGATGGTATCTATATCTCTGATACCACCATTCCTGCCAGTGTGGATTGAAAAAAAAATCGAAAACATCAGCATGGCTATTTCACAAACTATTACGGTACAATTATAAAATGCAGTGCGGTTGCTCTCGCCTTCGTAAATTTATTTTTTGGCCTAGCCAATTCCTTGGTACTGAATACTAACCAGTGTTTTGTATTGACAGGATGGGAGCACGGGTGACCTGCAGTTAAATGTACCTGTTCATACCATCACTGAGCAGCCGTGCGTGCAGGTATATCTCAACAAATCCCAAAACATAGGGTTCTTCTTCCTATTTGTTCCTCTATTGCAAATGTAGCCTGTTTTAGACCAAACCCTAACGTGATTCAACCCACATGAACGTGTGTGTTAGACCAAACCCTAACATTATTCACCGACATGACCAACATGTGTGTCTTATACAAAACCCTAACATGCATTCAACCCACATGAACACCTTGTGTGTGTTAGACAAAACCCTAGCTTGCATTCAACCCACATTAATGCAATGTGTGTAGAAGACTAAACCCTAACATGCGTATAACCCATACGAACACCATGTGTGTGTAAGACTGAACCCACGTGTGTTTTTTTACAGGTGTGGCAGTCAGCGCCGGCTCGACTTGGGAAGAGAATCTTGTGCCCTGAATGTGAGTGTCCTTCCAGATGTACATTTCACCTCTTCCATTCCATTCCATTCCAACTACACCTGCAGTTGAGACAAAACCGGTGCTTTATGGATGTGCAAACCAGGAATCCAGATGCAATGCGGTAATAATTGTTTTGGCAGACACACACCGGAGGAGTGGTATGCTGCTGGCGGCAGCCCTGCTGATCGGTGTCCTGTTGGCGCTGCTGGCTTTTGTTGTGTATAAGGTGACCAAGAGTGGAACAAAAGGTCAGCTCTCTAACACTTTTGGTATCTCTACAATGCAAGTCTTCTTGCATTGCCGATGAATGGAGGCTTGCACGCGTAGTCTGGTAGTCGCTCATTATAACATTATTATAATTACGTTATTTTGATACAACCATAATAAAAAAATAACATCATTGATTTGCCTTTTTTCGATTTTCTGCCAACATGTGCAGGTTGGCTGTCCATCCAAAATCCTGTTCTGCTGGTGTGCTCTTCAGGACAGCCCGCCCACGTCTCAGCCGCCTGCGCCTTGGCCTCCATCCTGCAGGGGGAGCTGTGTGCCGCCGTGCGCATGGCCCTGTGGAGCCAGAGTTCAGGCAGGCAGGCTGGCGCTGGAGCTGCTACTGGGGAAGCAGGCAACCCCGCTGCCATGGCCGCAGCGGGGTGGCTGACCTGGGCCCACTCCCCTGGCTCTACGGAGAGTGGGACGCAGTGCAACGGGCCCAGGGCAAAGTGCTGGTCGTGTGGAGCCCCGAGGCCAAGCGGGTCTTTGAGAGAACAACAGAGCAGGAGACTCAGACGGCGAGGAGGAAACGAGAAGGAACCCGCAAGGTAGAGGCAAAGAGGGGGAAGGCCACGGACGCCTTGGAGGGGGAGGAAGGCTGGAGAACGATAGCAAGGACTTTAACGTACGGGACGGAGAAAGACGCCCTGTTGGAGGTTGATGATCCTTCGGACGTTTCGAGCGAGGGCTCTTCGATCACGGGGCCGGTGTTGAGGGCCACCCTGGCCCGCCTGAAGGGGGTGCTGCGGGAGCCGGGAAGGAGCCACCCCGTGGTGCTCATCTCCTTGCGCGGCCTCAACCACAACAGAGACATCCCTGACGAGCTCCGGGGGGTCCCGCGATACAGCCTCCCGGGGGACTTCCGGGGCCTCATTCAGGAACTAGGGGGCATCGCGTCGGGACCAAACTGGGAGGAGTTAGGGTGCGACTGCTGGCCCAGACTGCGCTCCAAAATACTGTTGCTGTGGTTGGCACGACGACTGTCCCACCAACTGAAAACGTGGCTGCCATAGTCCCAGATAAACACGAGGACTTGACAAATGAGCCGTCAAAACTGGAGATAATTTGATGAAAAGGGATATTGGCTCCATGTTGGGACAGGTCAAGTTTCTCTGACCATTGTGTTGGCTGTAAGCCAAAACAGGGACTCAAACAAGAGCAAACAAATGCATGTGGTGAAGGGTCACCCTGGGGACAACAGGCATGCGACGTCTCAAGTTCTAGCACTGTGACGGCACCAAACTGCTCCAGCGTGTAACACAACCCAGTCCTCCAAAGAGATGCTGTTAAACCATGACCAGAGCCGCTTACAATCACCCACTCAAAGAGCTATTCATCACAATCCGGCACTGATGACATCTAACCGCTTGTTTTGCCTTTTTTTTAAATAAGTAAAGTGTGGTTATTTGCCTAGCAAATATACATTGACAATGCCTAGCACAGTACAGTATGTCTTACTCAACATATTGAGAGGCTTGCTGGGTGGGTAGGACGCTCGCATTCAATCGAATCCATCAATGCCACATGATGTGCGTGATGTATGATCCCTTTGTTTCAACGTTGATCTGAAAAAGAAAATGGAAACCGAAACAAATTCAGGCAGCTTGCCTGTGTAAATAATCTTCATGTTTACTTAACTACTATGGGAGTGTGTGTGTATGTTGGCAGGTTTAGGCGGCCTCACCTGGATGAGTCTGAATGGACTGGGTGAGAGTGCCCACGTGTTGCACATTCAGTGACTAACTGTTCACAGGTTAAACCAGCCATTTATTTACTCGTTACCACCTCTACAATAAACCGGATTCAACATCACCGCCGCCCTGCGTCTTTTTTTTAGAGGAAAGAGCCCAGAAAGGCCCAGAAGAGCCACCTAGGTGGAGTTTGGCGGCCGCCTAGGTGGAGTAAGGCATTGACGTGGTCCCCGACGTTGCGCCTCTCCAGACTTTTAAGGACACAGAAGGGCTGTGTGAGGACGCACTGGCCCCCAGCACGCTGACGGACAGCCACCACCCAGCACCAGGCATTTCTCCCAACAGTGTGTCGGAACCCAGCAGAGGACGGGGAGGAAGCCCGGCAACCGTCTGCAGCTACTTCCCCCTGCATGCAGCCTGCAGCAGCACGGGCCCAGCTGCCCCTCGGCCAGCCAGCACAGGAGCCAAAGGCCCCATGCTCCACCAGGGAGATGGGTGGGGTGGGGGGGCGGGGGGGGGGGACCCTGTGGTCAAATTGGTGTTGGGGGTATGTGGGCGTGTGTGTGGATGATGGCTGGTTTTAGCAGCCTCAGCTGGCTGAGTCTGATTGGACTTTGGGGCTGGGTGAGGCTGTACATCAGATGCACATTGAGTGTCGGTCTTCACAGGTGGAACCAGTCGTCTCCACACACACTCAGGGAGGGATCTCCTGCGTGACAAAAGAGCACCATGAGCATGTTTACAATCAACCAGATTCAACAACACCACCCCGTGTATTTTGTCTTGAGTAGCCCAGAAAAGGTGGCATGTAGCATGGATTTTTAACATATTTACATGTTTTCTAATAAATAAAATGATGCCAAGAAAAATCTATTATTGATTATTCAGTTGAGCTCCAAGGTTAAGCAAGATTTTTAACTGCATCAAGGATATTTTGTAAGTGATTTGTTGACATTCTTTTGACCATGATTGGTTTAAAGTGTACACACACAAACACACACACACACACACACACACACACACACACACACACACACACACACACACACACACACACACACACACACACACACACACACACACACACACACACACACACACACTTCCTGTCAATGTATTTCAAATTGCCATATAACACCATTGAGAGAGAAAAATAATGTATTGGTTAGATTATGAACACATTGTTTAATCACATTGTTTTTACTTAGTAACATTTGAAAATTGTACTTGGTGCTTTGATCAGGCCCTCTTGGAATGTGATGTATTGTGGGCCTACAGCAGCAATCGAAGAGGCCCTTTGCTTTAGCATTTGGGTAATTATTAATCTGACTTCGTAGTCGAATTTCCCTGGAGTGCCGCAGCCCCATTCATGAAAACACAAGTCTTATCTGATGTGTTTAATGGCGATAAACTGACTCATATTGCGGACAGCTTGGCTTATGTCCTTTGTATCGGCATGCCACCACTTCAGAACATTGACAAATTAAACGCTTCAGACTTATTGATTTATTATCCAGGGACCGTGGAGTTAGGCTGATAGGAGAGATGCTATTAAAGGTGCCTTCAGAAATGTGATGAATATGGGTTCCTAGAATGTTTCTTATTTTACGACGTGCCCACTCAGATATTATGGATGCATGCATGTCATGACCCCAGGGTGACCCATGCAGTTTCCCCGTTGGGATAAACAAAGTGTACAGTGTGGTATCGTAATGTGACATATCTTTAAATCTGGCCTGCATAGACAGTTGGAAAGAAACGCCACATTCTGATGTGGGATGACAGTCGTAGGCCTACTCGACAGGTTAGATCACATAGCACGTTTCAATTGTGAAATGAAATAAAATAAAAACTGATGCAAACAACAATTCCTATGCAACATTCATAGGCTATTTAACATAAAAACACACTGGACAATGCCATTAAAAAAAAAATATATTTATCACAATAGGTTATGTTGGTTGTGGGGTTCCAAACTTTTCGGACCGACTGGCACCCCAAAACTAAACTAGGCGGTTTGAATGCAGGATAAGGTCCAGTCAATGATATATGAAAGGAATAATTGATACCACGTTGATATGCCTAGATTATAAATAAGTAGCTGTCGCAAAGCATTCTGCGCCTTCATGGACCCACCAGTTTCCCAAGTCTCACTCTACAAGTAGTTGACTTGCGTCACGGTGCCGTTCATCAGGAAGCTCTCCAGAGTAATTCCAGGTTGACAGCGCGACAGAGCTAGTGCCGTCACATTCCAGATTCCGATGCTGTTGCTATAATCTGTTCAGAAGAAGCCATGGCGTTGTGATCGACTGGAACTTTAAAGGGCAGAAACATTTTATTGTGCTATCTTCTGGATGAAAGGAATATACCGGGCAAAGGGATTGAATGGCAGCGAGCGAGGCTCCGGGAGACCGTAGGACCTGGACGCACCGCAGCCAGAAGCATGTGGACAGGAATGGCTCGTTGCGCGCCGCCGTTCCACTGTCTTCCACCAGCACCACTGTTTCTCCTGCTGCTGTTCTCGACGGGGGGTGCGCTGGATGTGGTGGACCAAGCATCCAGGTTAATCTGCAGCAAGGTAACAGCGGGGGCTACAAATTCATTGGCGTAGCCTATATTTGTAGCGCACGGGTTTGCCATATTTGTACTTGATCAACGAAGCCCTATTATAACGAAGTCCATCATAGTTTCACTTGAGAAACCTAGAGTTTGAATAACAAAAAACTACTTTAAAGTCGTCTGTACTGTTCTAATTGTTCGTTAAGTTCATGTGACATCGAGACTGCGAGAGAAATATCAATGTCCATTTATAATTTACTACTGTCTCAGCTCAGAGGGCAGTCTACTTTTATCCCAGTGTCCAGGCTTGAGTATCATTCCAAGAATACAACTATTTGTTCATGTATTTTAATGTGTGTGTGTGTGTGTGTGTGTGTGTGTGTGTGTGTGTGTGTGTGTGTGTGTGTGTGTGTGTGTGTGTGTGTGTGTGTGTGTGTGTGTGTGTGTGTGTGTGTGTGCGTGTGTGTACACTTTTCACACTTGCTCCTTCTCCTCAAAGGGATTGACTGACTGCTCAGTGACAGAGGGTGAGGCCCAATAATAATATTATATTCCCAAAACACAAACCTATAACAATTACAATAAAATCTCCTATTAGATCACATAAGACCTTGTATTGCATCAAGTGACATGTATCTATTAGGTTTTTACATTGAGATTAATCAAAATGTAGGAAAGTGACTTGATCGTGTCTGCTATGTTTGCACTCCTCAGTATCTCTGTACAGTTTTCCCTTTGAGGACCAGGAGCTCACAGTGAACGTTGAACGCGTCGACCTCAACGTGGTGCTCTGCTGCTCAGACAGTGAGGACTGTAAACCCTGCCTGCAAATCTTAATCACAATCCAAGGTAGGCTCCGGATATTCACTTGGACCCAGACAACAAACATACCCCCCCTCCCCCTTGAGACACAAATTTCCACCCTAATCAATTATATGTCAATTGTCATATTTGCAATAAGACTTGTTTTGACTTCCACAGTTTTTACTTTTTGAATTCCTTGCTGGTGTGGTGTTGTGAGGTTTTAGTCAACCATACCTGTAATTGCTATCTGAGGGTAACTATTGTGGCGGATGACTCATTGCTTTCGATGGCAGGTGAAGACTTGGAACATGAAAAGCAGGAATCAGAGAAGTCGATTGAACCTAGTAACGAAGAAGAGAGATTTGACACAAAACAACCGGGAGAGGGAAGTGGTGGAGTGAGTGGGCTATCCAACTCAACAGGTATAGCAAGATAAAACAACAAACACGCTCTCAAGGTTCCACACATTCACACAAACTTAATGTGAGAGAGAAATAAACAAATGTTATACTCTGTGTGTTTGTGTGTGTGTGTGTGTGTGTGTGTGTGTGTTACAGCTTCGGTCAAGGTGTGTCTGAGCTCTCCGGGCATCGGCTACTGCAAGGCGATGGAGTTTCGACCTGTCCAGAGATTTCAGAAATACGTGCCAGAGCACAGGGTAAAGCTCCTTCCTTCCCCAGACACGGCCCAGTGCCCCGGCGCTGATGGGAGTTTCTGCTGTATCATTATTTACTCAAGTCATCCAGTTCCACTTGAGTAGCTCAGCTGTGTGTACATTGTCCCGTAGCCGTGGCTGATGCTGAGGGAGGAGGTTAAGTTTGGCAGTCCTGTTGTGGTTCAGGTGCACTCCAGATCCACAAAGTGCTTCAACCTGACGGTTCCATCCTTAGAAGAAGGTGGGATGAATGACATAGTGCAACAAAGCGGAAACACAATCAAACATGCTTAGTCCCGAGAGTGTACTTCCTTCTTATTGTGTTCTTTTTTCTTTCTTTTTTTACAGTGTGCCTCCTCAACCTAGACGCCAGTGTCAAGGACTGTCACGGTAAGAAAAATAACATAAACTCAACGGTGATGATAGAAGGTGGGCTGTACCAGTATGGATTAGATTCCTTTAGAGTAACCACAATGATTTGCCTCATTTGAAAAGGTGCTTAACATATCAATGGTTAGGGCAGCCGTGCATAACCCAGGTGGGAGATACAGACTGGTACTGAATCAGTTGTGATGTGTATAACACTATATTAAGGAAATTACTTGCTATTCTTAGCCTGTGATTGACCCCTCTGTGTTATAGCATAATACAACATAAAATACCCAATCATGTAAGGTTTAACGGAAAAGCTTGCCAAATGGGGCAATGCCTTATTCCTTCTGCGGTTTTTTTATTGTATTTGATCCACTTGATATGCTACCACCTGACGTGCTGGTTAATTACATTTTCTGAATGTGGGTTGGTGGAAATAAAGCCTTGACGGAAAATGACATCTATTACTGTATCTGTGTCTAGGGATACCGGGAATCAAGTTTGAGGTTTATTTGTGTGTGTGTGTGTGTGTGTGTGTGTGTGTGTGTGTGTGTGTGTGTGTGTGTGTGTGTGTGTGTGTGTGTGTGTGTGTGTGTGTGTGTGTGTGTGTGTGTGTGTGTGTGTGTGTGTGTGTGCTTATGTGTGTGTGTGTGTGTTAAAATACCCGCAGAGATATGTTTGTGTCTCTGTACGATACCTAATTTATATACTTATTTGTGTTGCTTTTGGCCTGAAGTATTTAGTATAAATGAATAAGGATTAGTTTATATAGGCCTAATAATGTAATAGAAATTGGGCAATAGTCAATATGTAAGACAACGTGCAACCATCATCTAACTACCCATAGCTCCCAGACTCGAGGTTGTGGCTGGTAGTGAGAAAGACCAGATCATCCTTAGACTGGACATCACCGACCCCTACACAGAGACAGTCCTGTACCAAAAGTTCTGGAATGACATGCCTGGAGAGGTTCTTGAATGGGTGAGTCCCAAAACACCGATCATTCAAATCCCTCACCGTTCAAGATAGTACAAAACATGTTGTTTATGTGAAACTATCTGTCTTGTTGTTTTCTTTCAGCCAAAGGCCCAAAAAGAAATCAACATTGCGACAAATGCTGTAGCACCGTGCCTATGCTTCCAGGTAGCCCTATTGGTTGTTGGGTATCTGCTAATGATGATACCTTTACACACAAGATGAAAATAACCTTATTTTTTGTGTGACACAGGTATGGTTGAAGGGAAAGCCACTTCGTAGGAGATCCTGTCCCTTCAAAAACTTGCAAGGTAAGGACATTCTACCTGGTTTTATGCTGAAGATATATTTTTAAGTTGTATCAAACCTTTTTTATCTCTATCTTTTATTTAGGAATTATTGAAAAAATGCAGACCAATGTGACTGTGTCCATGTCCGTGGCCCCGGTGAGAGGTTACCATGGGAACACAAGGCAGGCTACGGCGTTGAGCTGGAATGTGACTGCCCCCTGCAGGCTGAAGGGAGAAGTGTGGCTCTGCAAGAAGGACTCCGCAGGGCGTGTTTGTGAGGAGGTTACTGGCTCAAGACAGAGTCTGTACAACGACACAGATGATGGCTGGAGAGCCACAGCCAATGGGCATTGGGTAACATAACTATTTTAGTCCAATATCTCAATCATTTGGTCAAAGGAATATCTGTAATCATATTGAGCAACCCAAATCTTTTTTTATTGTATCAATAATTTTTCTCAACAGAAAAAAGGGGAGTTTGTGAACATGTCATCGCACCCTACTCTCTGTATTCAGGTGATCTTTGTCTGTTCCTTTCCTGAATGTGATAAATATATAGCTGATCAATGCCTGCATTTTGTTTTTGACCAGTGCAATCTGTTTAAGACACTCATCTGGTGCTATCTGATTAGGTCATGCTACATGGGTCACATTCAAACCTGGAACCACACTGTCCCTTTGCGGGTATGACACTGACCTTGACTGTCCTTGACAACTTCAAATTATTATCACACATTTAATATTGTCGATAAATATTGTTTACTTTAAAGTTCATTGCGTGTCACATCTCATTCCTAGAGCCCCGATGGAGATGGAGTTTGCTTATCTTCTTCGGCCTCGTTCTCATGTGCATGCCTTTACTTGGGGCATATTTGCTCCAAGGACTGCTGAAAGGTCAGCCATAAAACAATTCCCTCCTGCTACTGTTAACGCACATTGTCGTAACAAAATAACTAAAATCCCACAATGTTACTCCCATAGGTTACGCTTGGAGATGGTTTAAGGAGGGCGACGTCAAAGGTAAAAAGAAGAGCTCTGACTCTGTACAGAACAGTACATACTGGCATGTTGATATAGTTGTATGATGTACGGCCTTCCTCTTGGTACAGGCATGGTCACCGGGAGCCATGTTGTACTGCTGCACCAAGCGGACGGGGACATGGCTCTGCCGCTGCTGCTGTCCCACCTGGGCTCCTCCCTCCAGGCCCTGGGCTTCAGCGTGTCCCTCGACCTCTGGAGCCAGACGGAGCTGGCCGTGCTGGGCCCCGTGCCCTGGCTCCACTCCCAGCTGGACCGGGTCCAGAGGCAGGGGGGAAAGGTGGTGCTGGTCCTGACCCAGGCTGCCTGGGCCAGGGCGGACGAGTGGGGCGGCCAGGGCTGGGAGAAGAGCGGGGCTAAGAGCAGGGGGAGCAGAGAGGACGGCGAGGAAGAGGAAGGGGAGGCTGGGAAGGATAGCCCTGTCACCTCCAAGCACGTAGATGCGTTCAGCGCCTCGCTGAGCTGCGTGCTGGCCGACTACATGCAGGGCCGCGCCGGCGAGCGCTTCCTCCTGGTGCAGTTTGAGTCTCTGCCTCCCCAGGCGCCCGGCTCCAACCGCCCGCAGCCCGAGCTGTTCCGCGGCCTCTACCTCCACTGCCTCCCCTCCCAGAGCCTGGCATTCCTGACGGACCTGGCCGGGGGGAGGCACGGGTCGTCCACGTCCGCGAGACGCAAGAAGGCGGGTAAGCTCAGGGTGGCATCCAGGGTGCTGGCCAGAGGACTTGCGGGGGTGGGGTTGACCATCCTGCGGCTGGCAGGGCTGCCCCAGGACTGTGTCGGGCCGGGAGAGGAGGATACCTCGGAATCAGTGCCCCTGCAGCTGTATGCCACCACCCCTCCTTCCAGCCCGGACACTGGCCCTAAGGAGGCTGGTGGGCTGGTTTGGGTCTGAGATCAAGGGAGCGAGGGAGCGAGGGAGCAAGAGAGCGAGGGAGCAAGAAAGCGAGGGAGCCAGAGAGCTAGAGAGCGAGACAAAACTTTTTTTGAAATTGTTTCAAAGATCAAAACAAACAAAAAAGTATTCTGCACACTAGTCTATAGTATTTTCGGGAGCGATTATCTTGACTGTACTTTTGGCCTTGTCTTAATGATCTGCGGACATAGTCTAGATGCATATCTCATTAACAAACATGCCATTTTTAAGTTCCTGCGGGTAAGTATGCTGCTCTGCTCTGCTATCCTCCGATCTTGGATGTTGGTTTCAGTTTACTCGATGAAGATTTATGTGTGTGTACATAGCATGCTTCTATGTAAATACTTGTATTCAAATGATTGACTGCTACTAAGAGTTCATTGTGTGTGTATTTCAAATGCAGAACACCGTGTTAACACTAATTAAAACACATCATTTTGAGAATATATTCGATTTGTATTATTATGCCTTGGTTTTCTATTAAATACAATACCAATACTTAGTTGGCTAATACATTTTCTTTCGCCTGTGCAGCATAGTTTTTGCCTACCTAATGAAAAGAAAAAATATCTTAAGTTAACCAAAATGGAAAGTCTTTAATATACCTTTCGTATCAACACGGTGACAGTTCAACATGGGTATGCTGGACATTGTGATTCACATGAGTGGTTAGCGATTGGGGGATGAAATGAATCCCCAGTGGACTTGGGCGGCGCCTATCATGCTGCAGCCCAGCTGCAAGGAACACAAGGACAACCACCCAACAGGAGCTGTGTTCATCTAGCCCAGCTCCAATCATCTTTCCGAGTCCCTCCTGCTCATGAAGGTGCCCGCTATAACATGAAACTCTTGATTCTTTGATCGGGGGTTTGGCTAGAGACGTGAAATTGTCCCACCGGCGAGAAATCTGGCCATCAGTTGTTTCAACGACGTGCACATTTTGCACCAAGGTACGAGCAAGCTAGCCGGTTGTGAGACCGAGCTAGCTAACATCAACTATGGGTGTCAAATATAGCTCACACAGCTCTTCAACATGCGATTATTATATTGTATTTACAACATGTAGACATCCTTTTCGGGCTAACATTCGAATTGTACAAGCTATAATCGGCCCGGGTTAGCAGCTGCCTGACCTTAGCGTAATGCTGGTTAGGCTAATAGGCTTGTTGGTGCTGATGCTGAGCTGGCTCTGTGGTTGATAACACGACATCCCTTGCCCCGACCATCGCTTCTCAGTTGGAGATTTGTGGATATAAATGATATCAACGTAGGGATACACGTATATTGGACTGGGGCTGTTCTGATAGCATCTACTCAAATCAAAGTTTCATTTGGTCCCCCTTTTTTAACCCATTTATGTTACTTCGGAAATTACTTGGGCGTTTCTTAACCGGAACTATGATAAATATTATATAATGTGGACATTGGGTGGTACGGGAATGATACACAAGGGATTTGTGATTTAGCGCCGAAATTGCAAATAGACGGATCGGTGTGATGTCAACATCTCCTGGATGAATCTGTTGGAGTCAGATCCAACAGATGAATGACAAATCAATTTCGGATAGCAGTAGGCCTACTCATTCGTTGACACCTCACATTATAAGAACAAACATATTTCAACTAATGAGGAAAGTCTGTTAACTAATAAAAACAATTGGTTCTCACTATTCATCGGTTTATAACTAGTGAGTTGTATAGGACTAGAGTCGACTCCGACACACTGCTTCTTTTCTTTATATTTATTTCTAAGAGTCCATCAATAATGTTTTGATATGGGAATCAAAAACCTATCTGAATGAGGTATTTAGAAAAATACTGACAGAAAGTGACAGAACATCATGTCAATGTCTTATCACACTTGATAAAAATGTCTTGTTGACTTTTGTTGAAAGTGTTGTCTGACTGTCTAGTATTGAAACTCAGCGCTTCTCACTTTCTTTTCATACTAGATTTCATACTTTTAAATAGGGCAGTCACCTTACTTTGAGTAAGAAGGAAACACATTTTTTTTATGTCCACATAAACAACATATGGTTTCATTCTATAAAGAACGTCTTGTTTTCTATGCCCTGTAATGGTATGCTTGGGTTTGTTACAATGCCTTGATGTGACTTCCCCAACAGGAAAGGAGCAATGTGGTGTGACTGGTCTTCTCTGCCTTTACTGGTACTCGTCTGGGAACTATCTGTGGTTAGAGTAGAGATGGCACCATGCCAGACCTGCCACAAACTTACTGACAGCTTCATTAAGGTAACTCATCTTTCCATGATTTTTGTATGATCAATTTTGATCTCGCACGCAATTTTCTACTTTTCTACTCAACCGCCTTTTGACTTTCCTCAGGGCTTGGAGGTAACGTCCAGTAAGAACTTTGGCGGTGGCAACACAGCGTGGGAGGAGGAGAAGCTAGCTAAATATGCACGCAGGTAAGAGAGAGGTCTACTCCCTCCACGTTACTTTGCTAAGCGGGCACATTCATGGATCTCCGTCAAACTCCCTTCATCATCAAAATCGAGCTACGTCATGCGTCCCATGTTTTGTTTTGTGACGTGACAGTTTATTTTAGCTTTGTTGGTTTCACATGCGCTGCGTTGTCTGAGTCTTATGTTGTGCTGTCCGTGTTTCAGTGAGACCAGGCTGCTCGAGATTGTCGAAGGTGCATGTGAGAAGACTGACTTTGAATGTAACCAGCTGCTGGAGCAGATCGAGGATCAGGTGGAGACGTGGTGGTTCCACAGGTAGGCCGTGCTGTGCTCTACCTCTCTTGATGACGTGGATGCAGCGCTTCTGATATTGATGTTGTGCACGTGTCACTGTGCACTCAACACATTTGACCTGCAATGACGGTCCTTCTGTTTGTAGACAGCAGGAGGCCCCCGACCTTTTTGACTGGCTGTGCATCGAGGAACTGAGACTCTGTTGTCCACCAGGACGCTATGGACCTCAGTGCAAAGGTTCCACAAAAACACATGCTATATTATTGTATCTTTTTTCTTTTTTTTTTTTGATCTTTGTTCTCAATCTCTACACAAATTGTTATAATAAAAGTAATAAATGTTTGTGTGTGTGTGTGTGTGTGTGTGTGTGTTGTGTGTGTGTGTGTGTGTGTGTGTGTGTGTGTGTGTGTGTGTGTGTGTGTGTGTGTGTGTGTGTGTGTGTGATTTCCTGCATGGCAGAGTGTCTCTCCGGTCCGGGGGGTGTGTGCGGAGGCCTGGGCCGCTGTGAAGGCGAGGGCACCCGTCTGGGGGACGGAGGGTGTGTCTGTGACCCGGGATACTCGGGCCAGCTGTGCCAGAACTGTGGGGATGGCTACTACAGAGAGAAGAGCTCTAATCACAGCACGGCAGCTTGTGCAGGTGACTGACCCCCCCCAGCCCCACCTCGCTCAGGATCCAAGACGGCCTCCTTATCTGTCGACGTGTTCTGCACTGCTTGTAAGACTTATCCTCTCTCTCTCGCTCCCTCTGTAGCCTGCTACCATTCATGTAATAGATGCTTGGGGCCACAGGATTACAAATGCCTGGATTGTAAGCCAGGCTGGATCCTCCACGACAACAAGTGTGTAGGTGAGTGTGGTCTCTTTCCCCTCCTCGTTTTTTCACCCGCGTATTTTCAGCGCTAACATGTCATGTCAGAAGTGGCACAGGTTGTTTACCTTGCCCTCGTCGTCTCCTTTAGACACTGATGAATGTGGCACCGAGTTGGCGCGCTGCCCCACAAATACCTACTGTCACAACACCGACGGCTCGTACGAGTGCAGAGGTGAGCCCTCGTGCCGCACACACCTTACCGGCTCACACGCGTGTCAGCCACGCTGTCAAGTAACTGGTTTCCTGAAGAACAGGTCAGGAATGTCATGTTTGCACAATGACATGACCTGAGCATTGAATGTTATTTTGAAGAGAAAACAATGTGTCTTTTGTTCTTTCTTTATCATGCCAGCTCTGCTCAGTATTAGACCGTATTTGTATAGAGGCAATAACTGTAGAAATTAAATGAAATTTGTAAGCTTTTAAACTTATATACTCGTATATAATCTTATTATGACAACATTAAATAACTTGTCGTTTTTGAAATATCTGTATAATATTCTCTGTATTCAGGCTGTGACCAGGCGTGTGTGGGCTGCATGGGAAGCGGGCCGGCCCGCTGTAAGAAGTGTGCCCGCGGTTACAGGCTCAGAGGATCCAAATGTATTGGTAAGTGACATAATATTCATTGATCCACATCTATTCCTCGATATTTCAGTATTCCCCCTGATAAACGTGCACCTTCTCCGGCCTCCTCCTCTCTTGCAGACATAGACGAGTGTAGCGAACGGGCGATAGCGTGTCCGGGGCTGAACGAGGCATGTACCAACGAGGAGGGCTCCTTCCACTGTGATTGCGCTCAGGGCTTTATCCGACGAGACAGCATCTGTGTGGAGAACAAGCTGCCCAGTAAGTACTAGTCGTAGTATGCACTGGCAGACACAAAACATTGATAAATTCGCTGCTAGCCATTGGGCAGACGCTTTTATCCAACTATAAGTGCATCTAAGAACAATATCAAAGCAACCATACGCTCAAAATTTGGGGTAACAAATTTAGATTGCCGCACAACCAAATGTAAAAAAGAAAAGAAAAAGTGAATCGAAAAGACATCATTGGTAGAACTTCTTTGCCGGGGCACATGCATATCTGACCTTAGAGCATGAAATTGAATCACTGAATGTCTTGCACCATTCCATTTCTTATAGTATTCTAGTGGTGAGATACCCATCCTCCCAGCATTAGCTAGACTCACTTAGTTATTTTATTTCTTCATCATACATTTCAGCGATCATACATCTCAACAAATTGCCTCCAGCTTCAACATCAACTTCAAATTCAACAACAACAAACAAAGAATAGCATTTTAAGAAAGCCCCAGTTAACTTGGGAATGTCTACTTTCCCAGCGGGACCAGAGAAAGGTCTCTTCGACGATATGACTGAAGACGAGGTGCTGGTGCTGCAGCAGATGTTTTTTGGCGTGGTGATATGCGCGCTGGCGACACTCGCCGCCAAGGGTGACATGGTCTTCACCGCCATCTTCATCGGAGGCGTGGCTGCGATGGCTGGCTACTGGTTCACTGAAAAGGGAGATTACATGCTTGATGGCTTTCTGAAGGGACACTAGTCCTAGCCCTGGGTTAGATAAAGGAAACATGGGAATGCTAACCAGGCAAGAGGTAAAGGTGACTCCCGCAGTACTAGCCAATCAGAATTCTGCTTTCTGGTTGGGAAGTTACTTGAATGCTGCCTGGACTGCTGTTAGAAATACAGGACTGATAATTTTGAATCAAAAACTCAGGCTATGCAGGAGAATATATCTATGTAGCCGCGAGCATTGGAGGAGTACTTGGCAACGACCGCAATGCAATGAAATGATGGAATTGAACTTGATCCCCTACCTCAACGTTGCAAAAAGCAGGGGTCAAGAAATCAATTACACTACCACTGATTGTCACACATTTATTATGCATTTTCATTTTACATCTGTGGGAAAATATTGCACAAGAAAGAAAGTTATTTATTCACATAATCTGAACGTCCTGAGCATTTATCATGTCAATCCTATCGTTATTTAATTTGTCTGTATGCTTTTAAACCGAAGCTTTCTCAGAATGAATGGTAGAGCTATTGATATGGTGTTGCTGGGTAAGGTGTTGCACTATGTAGGCCTGCTGCTTGGGTGGGGTGGAGCCTTTATCATTTCAAGCTCCTTGAAATACTCTGGAATCCATCCATTATGAAGAACTGTTTTATTAATTTCCATTGTTTTTATTTTTTATGAATGCATGTGAAAAGTTACTTCGATGACTGTCTGTATGACTGTGTCTGTTTATTTATGATCTGTTTTTCAGGACGAGAATCGACTGCTGCATGTTCATTTAATTTATTTGTCAAACTGCCAGGTGAGCGTTAACACTAGAGTGGTTATGTGTGTTTTAGAAATGTATTTGCACTCCTTATTGCAAGACATAAACTCTATTTTATTTCCTGGACATTAGTTTCAAAGAATATTTTTTGGGGGAATTGAATACTGTGATATGTTTTCAAATGTTCTGCTTTCTTTTTTTATTTTATGGAATTATGTGAGCCATGACTTTTAGGAACCATCAAGCGATTTGGTTTATTGTGATTTCCCCCCACTTTATTAGACTCACTTAGGCTCACTTCCCTGCTGCAAAAACATAATTTGCAAACTATAATTCCCATTTAATTAAATAGCTTTGACTCATTTTTTTCCTAAATATTTCCTTTTTTTGCACTTTCAATAAAATCTTTAAACATAATCTGAGAAATTCTCTATAATGGCATGTTTCTCAATCTATCAATGAACTTGGAAAATCCTCAAAAAACAAACTGATTCTGTTAAAATCTAAACGTTATCATGCAATTACCCACCACTGTGGAGAATGAGACTTGGAGTGTGGTCTCATTGTGCCCAATTATAATGGGGTAATAGAACCCACCCATTAGCAATTACACAGTCTGTCCCATCTGCCAAAAAGATGCATCTCGATCAGAGTGGATGTGTTGAGATTCAGTCTATTTCAGTGTTCCACTCCAGTTAATGGGGTTTAAGCGCAGTAGTTCCCTCTCCTCCAGAGCCCCGAGGGATCGGGTTAGTGCTCTGTCTCTCCATGTCTGCTCCATTAGCTACACACACACACACACACACACACACACACACACACACACACACACACACACACACACACACACACACACACACACACACACACACACACACACACACACACACACACACACAATGGAGAAGTCGGTTAATTCCCTTACAGCAACCTTAAGTGAAACTGGAATAATTTTCTACTTCCCGGTGCAGGAATTATTTTGTGATTGTAAGCGTGTGTTGATGATCATCATTGAGATATAAGCATTTATACCTTCTTATTCTCATCTCGGTAAAGCGTCATCGCTCTGTTGTGTTTGATGCGCTCCTCTCTGTCTCTGGTCACAGCGCGGCACTCTCATCGCGCATGTAGTCAGCCTCCTTCACTTTACTGGCCAGCTGCAGCCTCAACCCAGCCCCTTTCTCCTCTATCTGCCTTTTCAGCTGCTCTCGTATCTCTTTCCTGGTGAAAGGACAGCACATTCATGCATTTCTTTCCCATCAGTAAACAGTGAAAGATTTTCCCTATAGAATTTCAGTGAAAAGGCGGTGTCACAGGGTCGGTATTGTATTGTTATTTGCAGTATGGAACACATGGCAGGTGTAGGCCTACAATGAAAGAGAAGACCCCGAGGCTTGTTGAATCAACTTTATACCGATAATCTTCTCTCTCACTGCTGGTGCCATAGAAAGGTCTCCGCCACCCTTGATGATACCTGTCAGACCAGGAAAAGAGGTGACGTTTATCACTGACTCACTCCTATTTTCCAAGAAATCAAAGCTCTTCTCGCCCTCTTAAATTTCAATCAGACTAGATTAGAGCAGTTCACAGACAGTGTCTCACGTGTAGTGTTCCTTCCTCTGCATGCAGAGGGACCTCTGCTGATTGTGGTGGTGGACAGCCAACGTCTCCAGGCATACGGTGCGTTTAGGGACCAGCGGGGGATGCAGAGGGTTCAGCCTGGGAAGGCTCTGGAGACCAAGCATTATGGAAATAATGTATCTTTAATCGAGAAGGCTGTAGTAGTAATGCATTGTAGTTTTCAGCCTGGTGGTCGACCTATTCAATTCACCTGAAAGTCTTTCCAGGACTGGGTTACATGTGAGATCTTTGGCAACGCCAAAGACGTGACCATCAGGCACCGACTCTGGCGTGAGGGAGGTGAGCTGTGAGGAATAATCACCGGAGTGGAGGCCAAGCAAATGCCTGCTACGGTGATGTAAACAGCGCACGGTCAACTGATATAAAGTTTCAACTCATTTAAATGCAGCGGAAACGATTTTTTTCCTTACGTAGTTTCATGGTGAAGTTGAAGCCGGCTGTGTCCCTCAGTCGGTGAAGTTTCATTCTTTCCGTTTCTAGCAAGCGTTCCAACTCTCTCTCTCTATTCTCGTTTTTGAAATGGACATCGTCATACATCCCAGAAAACGGCTTGTGCAGCATAAAATGGATGCATGAAAAATAAATAGCTATAATCCCAGTCCATACAGTACTAGTTAATCATGTGTTTGTTAAGTGGAAGGTTGCCCTTGAGTGTTTTGCATTGGCAACAGTTGCCTTGGAAATACACACTTTACCACTTTGCCTCCAGCCCCATTGTTAGCAGTAAGCAGGGTGGGATTTAAGTTGAATAGCCTCTGACAAAGGACAGACAAAAAACTCGACTCCAGTAAAAACAACAGACTACTGTTTGATTAGGAGGCTGTGTGATTAGGTTGGCATCTACCAATGGAGACATATACTGGATGGACGGAGTAAGAAAAAATAGGGTGTGGGGGGGGGGGGGGGGGTTAAATAAACATCACATCATCATGATATTAATAAATACTTTATTCAACATACATTATTCAACATCATTTACTTTAAAATTTATGGAAGCAGGATCATTGCACCTGTTAACTTGAAGCAACTCACTCTTCTAACATTACAACTTTTTAACATGGTTCTATAGTCAGAGCGGGTATTCAATATGTGGAATAATGATTGTCGCTTTGAAATTAAAACACGGAGCAGTTTCTTTGCGCCGCCTCATATGCCCAGCTCCTTGTGGTTTTCAACCAGCCAGGCATGGTATTTATTCAGCTTGTGATCTTGAGGGGTGACCTTAGATATTACCACAAAACAATCCATACGTGGGATTTAAGAAAGTTATTTTGCACAATGACAATGTAAACCGCTGGTAATAAAACAATCTTTGGTACCTTTCTCCATTCCTCTACACAGAAGATCCTGTAGGAATCGTTGCCGTATTTTCCTATGCCATGTAGTTCAATCGGATAGCGCCACTGTTTACTTAGATATTCCTCTGTAATAGAAAAAGCACAGGGATTAATATGGTTATTGCTTTTATTGGATATTGTAGGGTCAAAAACCAACAATTGTGAGTGTGGTTTGTGTCAGTAGTGTGACCACATGTGCTTGATCAATATTTAGCATGAAACAGTTTGACAGTGGGAAAATGGTAAAAGCTTTACCTGAAAAGCGAATTAGTACTTTGGCTCTGATCTCATACAAGCCAAGTGGCTTCAGAAGTTCAGAAATTGGCTTCCAATTTGCATCTTTAGTTATTTCAGCAGATGGGTAATGCTCAAAGAACTGCCAAAGAACCGGAATGGCCACTTTTCCTGAAGAAAAAATAATAAAGGTCATACATCAACCCAATATCGTCTGACTTTTAAACATAATTGAACTAGTACTACATGATGAATGCGTTTATTGTCTGTCCGCCCGTATGTATCCACTCACCACTGGTCTTGTTTAAAAATATGGTGGCCACGAGCAGCTTCCAGGGGTTGTGAAACAGGGTCTCCTGCACCAGGTAAAATGGGGAGCGTGGGGGGGTCCATTTTCTGAAAGCCTTTCTCCTTGGTGGGCTGAGAACTGCAATAGGAGAAGACAAAAAGAAAAAAAATAGACAGAAAAATAAAATACAGAAAAATATCTGATATTGACATTAATATTGTCAATTATGTTATTTGCATTCAGTATCAATTACCGTCTCTTCGTGATTTAGCACTGAAATAGGGGCTGGTCTTTCGTTTGTCACCCAAGGTTGTGGACTCTGTTTAAATACAACAAGAATTATCCTCATGCAGGTATGCTTTTAATGCCATGCATATCATATCATGACATGCGCAAAAACATAACTCATGCATAAATCATACATACTCTGGCGTTCCCTTGCTGGTGAACAGCATTCATCAGGCGTGTCAGGTGACAAGGACACTTCTTTGACATTCTCATTCTCCCTATTAGCACATTGCAACTCAGATTGAGTTTCCAGCTCTTCTTCCACTAGAATCTTTTCCTCATACCTTCCTTGCTCGGTCTCAGTTTCACTGACTCTCTGGCCGGCTGCATCAACAGTCACAATGATAGCCAGTGGCGGGGGGCCTGGCTGTGTATTCTCCGGCCTCTGCCAGGAGTTTGCTTGGCTCAGAGCAGCAGACGGTTTGAAGAGCTTCTCCCTCAGCCAACCTCTTAGGTTGCTTTCCGGTTGAGAATCACCCAACGATGTTAAAGACACAGACTGCGTTAAACATTCCCCGGCGTTCATGGTATCACACCGCCCTCCCCTTGAAAATACCTGCATTTTTTTCACAGTACCAATGTCAACGTTCTCTGCCTTTTCTATGATCTGCTCTTTGATTATAGGCGAGACGTCCAAAGTCTGCTTGGATGCGAAGGCTTCTTGAGGTTCAGTTCTGGTCGGGGAAGTTTTTTTTCTGTCCGTTTTACTTGGAAGCAGATCTGACAATTCAGTCAAACTTTCTGATTTAATTTCCAGCTTTTTGGCACCTGTTGCCAGCTTTCTTCTTCTCAGCCTCTTATCCATGGGAACAGCCAGAGATGTGTGTCTCACCCCATCCTGAGAGGTGCTAAAATCAAAGAGGTCTACATGTAAACCTCCTTCTCCATCTTTCAGAAGGAAAGCTTGCAAAGATGCTTTGGACCGGAATGTCTTCCCTTGAGAACTGTAGGAGTAGATGTAAATCATTATTTTAAGGTTATTAGCCGTAATCTTCTATTAATTTTTTTTAACATGCATCTAGATAGATGCATGTGATCTGAACCAATTTAATTACCTTGTAATGTAAACGTCCATTTTGCCTGCTGTCTTGCCTGCTTTCCGTTGTTTCACTACTCTTGTCCAGCCAGTAGGCATTCTCAAAGTTTGTGATGATGAGTCATCCTTGTCCGTCTGAGTATTTACAATTTCTCTATTTGTGTCACTGTCCAACTGACTGTTGCATGTAGCCATCGGATGATCCATTTCGGTTATGTATTGTTTATATTCCTGGTTGTAACAGGGGTATATCATAAAGATAGGGCTATCATTTATTTAGGCATCTTAATGGTATCGATTGATGGGAGTAGACTGCTCAGAATCCCAGATCGAATACGAACATCCTAACAATGCAAGAACTAGGTATCTAGTCGTAAATGTGACTTTATAATGCAGTTACATCCGATCGCATGCCTACCTCAACCTCCTCAGCTCTGAAATTTGACAATGGGATTTTTCATGGTGCTGTGAGCAGACATAGCTATTGCTTTGCTCTTTCCTGATTATTCTGTAAACAACTCTGACGTCGCCTTGCTACGCGCGCCGATCAAAACACAGGAAGCATAATCTGGGAGCATGCGCAGTAGGAGTAAATTGGTGAGAGCCGATCCTGGTGCAAACCTGTTGAATAAACGTTTCTATATTATACACACAGTAAAAAGACAGAATGAGAGCCGTGCCGACATGGATAGACAAAGTTCACGATCGCGACAAAATTGAACAATGGTAAGAACCAAAGTTTATGAGCTATTTGGAGTAATTCTGAGCTCTACTTGATGCAGGGATATGGGTAGCAACGGGGGTTGCTATGTCAACTAACGTTAACTCGTAACCAAGCTAGCCAATAAATACTTCTTGACGTTTGTCACTCCTTCAATTACAGCATTTTGAACCTTCCCAATGTCTTGTCGTGACGATTTACTTCTCTTTGCATTATAACATAATAGTATACGAGGACTTCATCTCAGTAATCACAATATATAGTGGAGGGGAGCTAACGTTAGCTGGGGTCTCTAGCTGCTCCGCTTGGCTAACATCTCTATAGGAAGCTGCTGCACAATATTCGGCGTTAGTGAGATTCATCCTGCAAGTGACCGTTATTTGTATTACAGGAATGAAGTTTCCTGTGTTTGAAATGAACGCACCAAGTCTATGTAAAGGAATACAGCTGCGACATGTCAGATTCACTGAAGTGTCTTTTCTCATATTTTCATTTCCTTTCCTTTCCTCCCTTTCAGTATTTACGACCTTGCCTTCAAACCAGATGGTAGCCAACTCATTGTTGCTGCTGGTAACCGTGTTTTGGTAAGACTGTCAGGTGTATTTTATTGCACACTTACAGAATATAGATAGATTGTTCTGTATTTATCTTCGAGGGGAAATTATGGTTAATAGCAACATAAATCATCACAAAGTATTATGAATAGACACAGCTGATAAACACGAGAATAAAATATTAATAACATCTGTGTCAAATAAATGAATGATAGGCTACCCGGTCCCTAACGCAATCATTTTGTTTTCCAGGTGTATGACACATCAGATGGCACTCTTATTCAACCGCTCAAAGGACACAAAGACACAGTTTACTGTGTTGCCTACGCCAAAGATGGTAAAAAAATTTTTTAGAATCATAACTATCATTGAAATACAAACAAAACCATACGTTAACATGCTCTCTCTTTAGGAAAGAGGTTTGCATCGGGTTCGGCTGACAAAAGCATAATCATATGGACATCTAAGCTGGAGGGTATTTTGAAATACACGTGGGTGTCTTCTTTGCACACTATAACAGGTAGTTCTATATAGCTATAATTCTTGGATCTTAATCGTCGTATTTATTTTTGTATCTTACGCAGACATAATGACTCCATCCAATGTGTTGCCTACAACCCTGTCACCCACCAACTTGCCTCCTGTTCATCTGGGGACTTTGGTAAGTGTGTGCATGCATGTGTGCGTGCATGTCTGTGCTTGATTTTGGATGGTTCAGTAGCATTGCTTATAAATGTATTCAGACAATTATGAAAATAATGTTTTCATGTCGGAGCACAAGTCAAACAGATAGTTTCATTAATTTCCTCACACAATTCTTAGGTTTGTGGTCCCCTGAGCAGAAATCTGTTTCAAAGCATAAAGTAAGCAGCAAGATAACATGTTGTGGGTAAGTGAACACGCTTTATTGTTGACTAACATTTCAGCCCTATTCTTATATTTTTTGCGTTTCTGATTCCTTGGTTTTGCCATCCACAGATGGACAAATGACGGCCAGTACCTGGCCCTGGGCATGATGAACGGAGTGGTGAGCATCAGGAACAAGAACGGGGAAGAGAAGGTCAAGATTGAGCAACCAGGGGGCTCCTCCTCACCAATCTGGTCCATTGCTTGGAACCCTTCCAAGTTAGTCCTTCTCAGAAATGAATTAATCATACTTGCACTGCACAGCACTTTTATCTATGACGGGTGTAAAAAAAACGGTTGTCCTTGTTTACATTGTAAACTCAAGGTCACCTAGATGAAAATAATAAATATATAAAGAGGTATGCAGAATACAGGGTCATTTAGATGCAGATCTAATGCAGGGCCAGCAGATGGCAGTGTTCAACCACTCCCATTATGACTCCATCACTGCTGGAGTGAAATGTTTTTTTGGGAGCAAGAATACTATGAGGAGATATATGACTGTTGGTGCCAGAGCAGCTGTGTCTGCTCTATAACGCCACCTACAGTCAGGGCAAACATTTCGTCATCAGCAGCAGCTATACGAGAGAATCACTGAAGGGAGAAACCGGCAGATGGAGATAATATGTGGGAGGAAGAGTCAGCGGAAAAAGGACAGAAGGAAAGCTTCTTCAATTCAGATATCTACATATGGCATATGGTATAGGAAGACTGAAAGGGGAAGTAAATAAAGATGTCTTTAGGAGGGGTATATACACTAGGGAATTTAGCAAGATGAATAGCTAGTCTCATCATGGTTTCACCAACGACTATGGTTGGCCCTTATAACTTCATTGTTAACCAACTATTTACTGGTCACTTTCGTAGGGATGAACACAATGACATTCTGGCTGTGGCGGACTGGGGCCAGAAGCTGTCCTTCTACCAGCTAAGTGGAAAGCAGGTGAGCAACGGCAGCTCCCATGTTAGCAAGTACAGACAACCAGACTGTCACCAATTTGCACCTCTGTGCGAAAAGTGTGAAACACTGTCGAAGCTTGAAGGAGGTGATTGACGAGTAGAGTTAACATATTTCTCTTTTATCATCATTTGTTTGGCTGATTGGAACAGAAGATAACTGATAACATCACTGTGCTGATAAAAATAGAAACAGGACAACACTTATCGTCCCTTCTGAAATGCAAGTTATTCTTAAGGCTTTGGCGGGGACCAGGTTTTTTCCTCTTTTGTAGCTAGGTGCGGTTGAATCCATAACATTGGTGCATTGGAAGCGATTTGGCTCCTCTTCCAATAATAATTCCCCCAGAATTTCGTCCTCCCTCCATAATCTCCTTTGGCAGCGCTGTAATTATGGACAATTATGCACTCTTCATTTCTCCGGCGTCAAACCTTCGGCTCAGGCATTGTCTGCGGCCTGTTTATCTGTTTAAGCGAACATGCTGTTTTGATTACGGTGGCTCAAAATAGCTCGTAATAAAACAACTGTCCAAATGTGTATTTCAGTGTACAAGTAGGATGACGGTTGAGACGGTTCCTTCCCAGAGTGAGCAGAAACAGATGCACCCAGCTGAAAGTGATATCATTATGTGCAATGGACCTTGAGTACCGCCACAATAAAGACGGAGAAACATTTTTCTTTTGTGTTCATTGTATTCCCAAAGTGAGGGTTCAATAGATTGCGGTATGTTGATTCGTGGTGTCTTTTGAAGAGTCTCTGGCAGTGATCTCTGGTTGTCCTGGGTCCCTTCATCCCACATGATTTACTTATCCTTCAGAATTGAGAAGAACCCTCCTTTTTTTCCTTCATGTTTTTTTTTTTCTTTCTTTCCATTTCCTCAAAGATCGGTAAAGACCGACCGCTGACCTACGACCCCTGCTGCGTCAGTTACTTCTCCAAGGGGGAGTACATCGTCATGTGCGGCTCGGACAAGCAGGCCTCCCTCTACACCAAGGACGGGGTTCGGCTGGGCACTGTCGGGGAGCAGAACTCCTGGGTGTGGACATGCCGGGTCAAGCCTGACTCCAACTACGTGGTGGGTCAACGTCTCCAGGAGATGACTAACCCCCCGGGTTAGCCCCTGTAGGTTATGACTCACTGTAAGTCCCTCTAGGTTGATACACCATGTAGGTTATGACTCCCTTTATTACTCCCTGTAGGTTGATACACCATGTAGGTTATGACTCCCTTTATTACTCTATAGGTTGATACACCATGTAGGTTATGACTCCCTTTATTACTATGTATGTTATGACTCCCTTTAGGTTATGACTCCTTGTAGGTTATGACTCCTTGTAGGTTATGACTCCCTGTACATTATGACTCCTGTAGGTTATGAGCTCCTGTAGGTTATGACTCCCTTTATGACTACCTGTATGTTATGACTCCCTGTAGGTTATGACTCCTTGGAGGTTATGATTCCCTTACTGACTCCTGTAGGTTATGATTTTCTGTAGGTAAATGCACATTGGCTGTACATTAAGATTAAATAATGTAACACTTTTTACCATAGAGAACCAAAGAATTCTATGGGATATTGGAACTACAGAAAAATTATATAGAAAGTTCTTAACGTTTAGAGGAAAAAAAAGCTTATCGATAGGAAAGAAGATGACGTATTAATTATTAAAAAAATCATCCATCCACCATTGACATATTTGACCAGCAACCACTTTGAATTCCAGTCATACAAAGTCGTACTTATTCTCCCTCCTCCACACCTCTGCACCCCCCCCCCCCCCCCCCCCCCCAACACACACACACACACCCTATAACTAAACGGAGTGTGACACGGCGTATGAGCGCGAGAGAGCAGGAGCTGTGAGTAGCCCCGGTGCCACCGCGCGAGACACCGTTTTTTTTTTTAACAACGCGAACATTCTGCCACTCTTACATTTCTTTTTATAGACGTGTTAATGGGATGTGCTGTTACATTCTTATCTGTCCCTTCTTTCATTCTGTCTCCCTCTCCCATGCCAGGTGCTGGGCTGCCAGGACGGGACCATTGCCTTCTACCAGCTGATTTTCAGCACGGTTCATGGCCTCTACAAGGACCGCTACGCATACAGGGACAGCATGACAGACGTCATCGTGCAACACCTCATCACCGAGCAGAAAGGTGCCGAGCTCTGTCTGCCTCTCTGTCCTTCCCTCTGTCTGTCTTTTTTAAGCACCTTTGAACACATGCAGTCTTACCCCGCAAAGTTCCCGAAGATTTTCATTATCATGTGGGGAGTGGAACCGGGATCGATATTCCACCAAATCCGCACCGACAATTTTCCTGACAAAGACGGGGTAATATTTACGGATCGTTTCCTTTACGTCCGAGTAGTGAAAGAAAGCAGTCACGTTGCCGGGGTCAAGGCACGTAAAGGGTTACGTCGACCGGCTTAAGACTCTTACACATAGTTTGAGTGAAACAATCACAAGACTCCCCTGAGGACGTATATGAAATCGGGGACTGTTTATCTCAACGCCCCAATGCTTATCGGGTGATCCGATAGTAATATCAACACAGCTTCTGATGTTTGTACACAAGCTTTTTTTTTTCTGGAAAGGATCCGAAATAAGGAAGCTCCTTTCAATCCATGAGTTTTATGGCAGCTGCCCTAAAACTCATGGGTTGAAAGGAGCTAGCCATACGTGTAGAGGGATCGAACCACTCTCAGGACTGAGTCTGTGACTCCTCAAGTGTTGCATTACGGCCCTCTGCTGGTCTCGTGGCACATATTCAGGTATTGTTATGCCAGGCGTGAACGGGTGCAGACAGAAGACAGAAATGTTCCTGAACCTACCTGCATGTGTGAATAGTGTAAATCACTAACACTGCCTGCAATGTTATCCCAGTCACTTAGCTGCCACTATGTGTTAACGGTGCCTGAGGAAGGTGTTGACATCCAATATCGGGTAACAGTAGCGTGGTGTGGAAGGAAGTTAACAACGTATAACGAGAAAAACAAATCAAAAGATTCTTTAGTTTGGTGAGCAATATCCAGTCTCAATATTCTACTTACGATTATAATGTTTCATATGATAAAATACCTACAAAAATAACCTGCAACATATTTCAATGGTTAATGGCTTGGTATATCCTTTAAAACGTTTTTCTTTTGCAGAAGACAGAATAACCTTTTTAAACGTAACTGTGACCACACACTGGATAGCATTTGAACTTCTTCTGAGCCTGCTGATCTTGATCTCCTCTTCTCTCCTCTCCTCCTTCCCTCTCCCCTCTCACAGTCAGGATCAAGTGCCGGGAGCTGGTGAAGAAGATCGCCATCTACAGGAACCGGCTGGCCATCCAGCTGCCCGAGAAGATCCTCATCTACGAGCTCTACTCGGACGACACGTCGGACATGCACTACCGCATCAAGGAGAAGATCTGCAGGAAGTTTGAGTGCAACCTGCTGGTCGTATGCTCCCAGCACATCATCCTGTGCCAGGTTAGATAAACGGGACAGTATGCAATGGATGGAAAGGCTATTATCCTCTGTAGCTCAATTGGTACACCATGGCGTTAGCATCGCCAGGGTTTGGGGTTCGAATCAATTATTTTCCCATCACCCCTACCCCAGAATGTATGCACTCATTGTGTGAAAGCATTTGACAAAGGACATGCTGTATATTGTTTTAAAGTGAAAAATGGTTCAGGTATTCTCTCTGTGTTCACGCTACAATTGCACCATTCCTTTGCTTGCGGATGTTTATTTCCAAGTCAGCCCGGTAATGTTCTGGAACAACAGCAGCGGTTTCCTTGCTTTCCTCTCTCCAGACTGACTTCCAATGACCCGTGGTGACATTCGTGTCCTATGCAAATGACTTTAATGCACGCCTGAGAAATGGCCAAAGAGCCCACAGAGACGTTTCCTTGCGTTGTTAACATGATGGAAATTGAGTGAATTAGTGGTCGGGCTGCGTGCTGCTTCTTCCAAAATGCCCCCCGGATAAAGATAAGGGCCATGAGTTGCCGGTTTCCCCAGATGTTATTGCCGTGCCCCGTAAAATAATCCAGCTGTGTTTGTGTGATCCAAAAGCGCTGCCCTTCTCAGTCCATTTCAGACTGTAAGCAGGACAGAGGAAGGAGGAGAGGAAATCTGGTGTATCGCTCTGAACCCCGGAACATATGTGTCTGCATCTTGCCTCTATGAATCTTACAAACGTTGTTGCTGAGTGGGAGTACATACAGTGTAACAGACAGTTTTTTTTGTTGAATTCGGTCTTTGTCTGAGAGGGATCCTCTCGCTCTGTCTGCCTCTCTGTCTCTTGCTCTCTCTCTCTCTCTCTCTCTCTCTCTCTCTCTCTCTCTCTCTCTCTCTCTCTCTCTGTCTCTTCTCTCTCTCTCTCTCTCTCTCTCTGTCTCTGTCTCTCTCTGTCTCTGTCTCTGTCTCTCTCTCTCTCTGTCTCTCTCTCTCTGTCTCTCTCTCTCTCTGCTCCGTCTCTCTCTCTCTCTCTCTCTCTCTCTCGTCTCTCTCTCTCTTTCTCTCTCTCTCTCTCTCTGCTCTCTCTCTCCCTGCTCGAGACAGGCGGTTATCTTTATAAATGAGCCGTTTTGCGTATAGGTTTTGCATGTCTCTTTCAAATTAAAATCTACATTTGTCTTTTAATTAGGATTGTGTGTGCAATGTTACACCTCACATTGGCTGCGTTTAACGGGGGAGGACAGCGCGTGTATGACCTGCCTTGTATGTGGGGGAATGGGGGGGAGTCGAAGTTGAATAATCCTGTTGAATAAGTTGTCCAGGGGCCACACTAATGGCCATCTCTTCTCGGCTGGATTAAGGGGTGGCGTGCTCTGAATGACAATCCCTTATCTCCCTATCTGCTTCCCTTCTCTCCCTCTCTGTCTCCCTCTCTGTCTCTCTTTCTCTCTGCCACTGTCTCTGCCACTGTCTCTCTTTCTTTATTTGTCTATCTTTTTCTCTCTCTCTCTCTGTCTCTGTCTCTCTCTCTCTCTGTGTCTCCCTCTCTGTCTCTCTGCCTCTGTCTCTCTCTCTCTCTCTCTCTCTCTCTCTCTCTCTCTCTCTCTCTCTCTCTCTCTCTCTCTCTCTCTCTCTCTCTCTCTCTCTCTCTCTCTCTCTCTCTCTCTCTCTCTCTCTCTCTCTCTCTCTCTCTCTCTCTCTCTCTCTCTGTGTCTTGGTCTCTGCCTCTGTCTCCCATTCTCTCTCTCAAGATTAAAGATTTGAAGGGCTTTACTCACATGGAAAACGTACTTTCTCATTGCCAAAACGCAATAATAAAATAAGAGTCAACGTAATAATATTATGTAAAGTAATAAACATTTTAACAAAATTAAATTCAATCCTATATATAAGAATAATATGAACGTAAATGTGTATTTACAGTGAAAATATACATACATTGTGTGTCAAATATTTAAATTCTGTCTTTCCCTGCCTCACGTAGGAGAAGAGGCTGCAGTGCCTGTCCTTCACCAGCGTAAAGGAGAAGGAGTGGCTGATGGAGTCACTGATTCGGTACATCAAAGTGATAGGGGGGCCGCCTGGCAGAGAGGGCCTGCTGGTGGGGCTGAAGAACGGGGCTGTGAGTCATCATCATAACCAAATCAACTCTCATGCCATTTTGTGAAAAGGAATAGGAAGCATATTTGATTGCTTTAAAGTTTACGCTCTGACCAACATCAAAGTTGGGCTCATTTATGGTTTACGGGCTGTTTTTATGGATTCAGATTTTGTTTTTATTGACTCATGCTGAACTTCATTCCTGAAGTTGAACACTGCTCATGTTTCTTGTAATCCTAGCAAGCTCTGGTTCTCTCCCCGTGGTGTAGATCCTGAAGATCTTTGTGGACAACCCGTTTGCCATTACCCTACTGAAGCTGTCCACGTCGGTGCGCTGCCTGGACATGAGCACGTCGCGCAACAAGCTGGCTGTGGTGGACGAGCACAACACTTGCCTGGTCTACGACATCAACACCAAAGAGCTGCTCTTCCAGGTCCGCCGGCTGCCTTGTGGGACCATTCTGATCTGTCCGGTGTACATCTTGTTACTCACTGCGGATAGCAGAGCCCTTTGAAAGCCTTCTCCAAAAAAAATGATCTGAGCAAGGGGAGGGGTTTGTAGCGCATGATGAGCCAGGAACGTCCCACTAGGCAGATATTCAAAACAATGGCGCCACCCGGGGACCTTCAACGATGTTGAAGGTCAACACACATTTGCAGGGAAGGCTTTTATCTGGGAATAATCTGTTTTTGATTTACTGCTTCACACTGGATTCAGCATGAGCAAAGGGAACAACAGAGTCGCTCTGTTTGGCTGGGAAACTTTGAACAATATAAGGCCACGCCCATACAGTATGTGGTAATGCTCTGCTGCCCAGCCAAAGCCAGACTGATATTTATTGTGCAACGCAAGGGACATTTTACATTAGTTATGATACTGGGTGGACTTAATGATGACTGATGAAAATATGAATGAATAAATTAATTGACACTAGCTGTAAAAACAATCATATATATATAAGCAACTCCCTGCCAGAATTAGCTCTCAGTGCCATGCTCCTCCCCAGACCACCCGCCATGGGCCTTGTTGTGTTGTCTCCATAATCACCTTTCTCTTCCCCTCCAGGAGCCCAATGCTAACAGCGTGGCCTGGAACACGCAGTGCGAGGACATGCTGTGCTTCTCCGGCAGCGGCTACCTCAACATTAAGGCCAGTAACTTCCCCGTGCACCAGCAGAAGCTCCAGGGTTTTGTGGTGGGCTACAATGGCTCCAAGATCTTCTGTCTGCACGTCTACTCCATGTCCGCCGTGGAGGTGCCCCAGGTAGTCCCGCTGCAGGGGTCACGCACACGCACGCACTCACACGCACAGATGCACACGCACGCACGCACGCACACACGCACACGCACACACACACACACACACACACACACACACACACACACACACACACACACACACACACACACACACACCAGGTGGTCTGATAGCTGGCTACAAAGGATCCATTCAGACATTGTGACATTGTGCAGTGATAGTGGAATATAGGGGCTTATCACTATGGCAGGGATCACTTATCAGTGTTGTAGGAGTAAGTGAGTAGTGAGGTTTTAATTAGGATGGTGATTAATGTGCATGAGATATGTCCCAAAAAAAAAACATGTAAATGAACCTTTTGATTTAGTTTAATCGGATTATATACTTTTATTCATATCTATTCTGATCGATAAGCAGACGTTGAGACTTCATAGGGAGGTTGAGCCACTCAAAATGTTTATTTAAATGTGTAAAATTCACAACTAGTGTTGCGATAATCCGTTTTGAAATGCAGGCAGACATCAGTGATCAGTGGGTAATCCAGTTAGAGGAGACGTTGGGTCAGTCTGATGCTGGCTGCTGGGCGTTTTAGAAGCGGCCATGTTCATGATTTACCACCCGGGTCTTCGCTGGGCCGTCTCAGCAGCTGTGTTTGACGGCGCTATCCTTACCTCCTCCCTGCCCTCAGTCCGCTGCCCATGTACCAGTACCTGGAGAGGAAAGATGTTTAAGGAGGCTTACCAAATCGCCTGCCTGGGTGTGACTGACAACGACTGGAGGGATCTGGCTACAGAGGCCCTGGAAGGCCTTGACTTTGACACTGCCAAGAAGGTCAGTTATACCCCCACCCCCAGTGGTGGTTCTACGTCCAGTTACGCCCTGGGCATAACTGGACTTCAGTGGGGGTTTCATTTGGTCTGGGCATGGCACCTTCTCAACAAGCAGGTACGCCTGCAGCCAGAGGGGGCGCCAAAACACCAATTCCTCACACAATGTTATGGACTTCATTAAAAACCGCTACGCAGAGCGTTTTTTTTTTCTGTTCGTGGCGCCCCCCATGTGATTTGGCGCCCCCCACAAATATGGCGCCCTGGGCGGCTGCCTTGTTCGCCCGTACCTAAAACCGCCACTGCCCACCCCCCTCAAGTCTTACACACACTATTTTTTCAAAGCACACTGAAAAGTATGAATATAATATTTTTGTTGTATTTTGCAGGCTTTCATCAGAATTAGGGATCTACGTTATCTGGAACTCATCAACAGCATCGAGGTAAAACATTTGGATACGTAGATTTTTTTTATTTATGATAAGGTATACAGGCTCTGCTAGAGAAAGGTTAGGTTAACACAAGTGGGGCGGGTTTCAAAGGACTTTGGCTGGGAGCACTCTGCATATCAGGTTGGAAGGACAGAAATAGCTTGCCATGCACACTCGCGGCTCGCACAACCAGACACACACCACACATATACATGAACACACACTCATCACTCAAAAACCACACCATCGTCTTACATACAATTCACACGACTTACACACACACACACACATTATACTCCCACTCCTACACACGCCCTTTTTATTACACCCTTTGTACCATGTCTAAGTCCTTCCCCTGGCTTCTAGTTTATCCAAAAACATTGAAGAGACAAGCCTCTTCATATCTTGTGTCTTATCCCACTCCACCCGTTCACAACCACATAGGCTTTAACACTCCTTTCCTCTCCAGCCTCAGAGTGAAAAAGAGAGGCAAATGTGTGACGGTGCTGAACTGACTCTGATGATCTCTGGCTAACGTTAAATTCCAGCTTAATGGTGTGGGACCATAAATCATACATTCATGTGCTTTCTACCATTTTGTGCGATATATTCGGTGTGATAGATAAGAAATGGCTCCGAACGTTAAGTTTTCGCGAGAAAGAGGAAAGAAAGTTGGCGCTCTTTGAAGGCGCCCTTTCTTCAGCTAATCGGAGTTGATATGGAATGAAAGGGTTCATTTGACATACACACGAAATGGTGTTTGTGCTCCTCCAGCGCTCAGACTGTGAGGTCTTGCAGTCTACAGTTGATCTGCTCTTTGCTGTGTGGGGCTGACCTCGTCCTAAAGCCCAGGGCATTCTTTATCTATGTCCTTTTTGTGTGTGTGTGTGTGTGTGTGTGTGTGTGTGGTGTGGTGTGTGTGTGTGTTGTGTGTGTGTGTGGTGTGTGTGTGTGTGGTGTGTGGTGTGTGTGTGTGTGTGTGTGTGTGTTGTGAGAATATGTGTGTATGTGTGTGTGCGTTCTTACACATGTTTGAGTAGGCCAATTGATGCGTGTGTGTCCGCGTGTATCTCTGTGTGCATGTCTTGCACATTGCCGCTTGTACGTGTGGACGTCACACACAATCACACTCACACACACAAACACACACACACACACACACAAAAATTGTTTCTTGCCTAAGCGCCCGTGCCGGTGTGACCCCCCCTTCTGTCGCCCCTGCAGAGGAGAGAAGAAGCGAGGGCTGATGGAGAGCGACAACGAGCTCTTCCTGGCGACGTTGCACGCTACCAGGGCCAGGTTCCACGACGCCGCCAAGCTTGTACAAGCGCACCGGCCACCAGCCCCGGGGCCCTGAGCATGTACACCGACCTGCGCATGTTTCGAGTACGCCAAGGTGAGCCCCCCTGTCCCACAAACCCATACACAGACACAAGCAGCGGCCCGCGCCATAGACAGGATCGTGTTTGATGATTCCCCAAGGGAGATGGGAGGCTGTGGCAAGCAGCTCACATGAAAAAACACATTAGTAATGAATAATAACTATCATGATGATAATAAAGTGACAACAGAATATGATAAACATGCTGTATGTGAAATTGGAATCACAAAGGTAAAAAAAAAAGAGTGTAGACCTGGGAAGCAGTGGTTTGTTTGGAGGAACAGAACATGTGTTTTGCCTCACAACGCTGGGCCAAGCCAAGTTGGGGCCCTGTGATCCTTCATGCTCCATCTTCCTGAGCCTCATCTGTCACTGGCAGCTCTTCATATATCACATGATCAGCACACGCACACGCACACACATGCGCACACACATACACACGCCCACACACACTGTCAATTAGACCTCTGAGGGAACATTAAACTGACACACTCACACACAATCCCAAGCAGAGCATGCCATTGGATACTTGGAGGGTGAGGTCAGTTTGAGTTGAGGCCAACTAGTATTTTGTATGTTTACTGTGTGCAAGTCACTTTGATCTTCTGGACGCTTTCTATTCACTCGACATATGAAACGGCTATACACTGCTTATTTTCATTGTGTGTGTGTGTGCACCTATCGGTCTGCATATGCGTTTAGCCCCTCTTGATGTGTGTTGACATGGCTGCATAGCCATCTGGACTCTATGTCTGTTTGTTTTAGGTAGCAGAGACTTCCTATGTTGGGGCTGTTTCGGTGTCCTCTTTTTTTTTAAACTCTTGCTCAAGTCAGCTGCAAACTGGGCGTCTAGTCCACCACCACTAAACACCAGTGCTAATCCAACACACTGGGCTTTACATGTCGGATAACCGCCATGCTAGTCTTAATGGCTAACCGAGTTAACATGTAAATAGCTTAGTCCTCAAACCTCTCTGACTGTCCACACCCCCTCTTTTCCCTGGTCATCCCCTGCAGGAGTTTGTAGGATCAACCGACCCGAAGAACACTCGGATGCTGATGGCCAAGCAGGCGGACTGGGCCAAGAGCAGCAGGGAGCCGCGGGCAGCAGCCGAGATGTACCTGTCAGCCGGGGAGCACCTCAAAGCCATCGACATCATAGGAGAGCACGGCTGGGCCGACATGTGGGTAGCAGGCGCCCTAATGGTTGTGTGATGATGACATGTGCCATGAGCAATCTAATGTTGATGGTTTCCTGCTCTAGATTTGGTCGATTTGGTCAAATTAAGAGTCGAGGAATGAATGAGCGAATGAAGTTATTTTTTCGTTTTAAAAGGGTCAGAAAGCTCCAGCTTTGGTTGAAGCTCTTATTTGAACGTTATTATAATGACCCACTCAACACACTGATATGATAATAGGATTTTGCTTTAGATGTTTTATATCGCCCCTAATAGCCCTCAGCGTCTGTGCAGAATGTTTGGTTCCGCGCTATTAAGTTGTTTGGTCCGTCGCCATGGATACGCACAGCCTGCTTCTGTGCAGTGACATCACGGTTAATATCGAGTACATAAAAATCCTTCACATAAAACATACCCTTGATTACTACTTTTACTACTACTGGCTTCTTTGACATTTAAAGGATAGAGACTTTAGCACAGGGTGAATCCTGTGATAAAGTCAACTACAGGCAGGGGAGAGATTGATGTCCTACAAACACGGCAAATGAAGCTGTCTTTGCACACACACACACACACACACACACACACACACACACACACACACACACACACACACACACACACACACACACACACACACACACACACACACACACACACACACACACACACACACACACACACACACCCGAGCACAGATAAGAGCCTCGGGAAAGCTGTGTGCGGCCGTGTCCAGCGTGTTTAACAGCCAAAAAGCCACAGAGACTTATCAGACTGACCAGTCTTATCAACCTCCCCTGCAAACCCTCCCCAACATGAGCAACCCACGACCCCCAGCATGTCTCCTAGCTGTCAATCACAGGCCCCGCTGAGGCCCCGGGCCCCTCCGATCTCTCGAGCCGAGCCGGGTTCCTCTCATAGTCATACAGTGGGGACCGAACACCGGGTCTGAGAGGAATAATCCACCTCTCCCTCCCCAGCTGCCATATCAGGGCTGGCTGAGGTCACCGTCCGGCTGCCAGTGACGCGTTGTGTTTTCAGCATTAACTTGATAAATTAGGGGTGTCATAGTGGCCCCCCCCCAAACGCAACCCTCCCTCCTCCCTCCTCCCCCGTCCCACACACACATCCCCCCCCCATATGATTTATTTGGCACTTTCTAAACGCAACACCACACCACACACACACACCACCCACACACACACACACACACACACACACCACACAACACACACACACACACACACACACACACACACACACACACACACACACACACACACACAAAACACTTCTCCTTTGAGAGGTAGCTCATTCCCCGAGTGTGTCCCCCCCCTCCTCCGTCCTCCTCCCCCCTCCTTCCCCCAGGCTGATCGACATCGCCCCGTAAGCTTGGACAAGGCTGAGCGGGAGCCGGCTGGCCAAGTGCGCGGCGTACTTCAAGCAGTTGCAGCACCACGGCTACGCCTCGGAGACCTACGCCAAGATGGGGCGACCAGGCAGGGCCCCTTTTTTAGGCTCTGGTGCAGCTGCATGTGGACGCACGCCACTGGGACGAGGTCTGACACACTTAACACACTTAACACTCACACACACACAGATGCATGTACACACCTGGGAGACACACCTGCTCGGCTCTCGCTCAGCGCCAAGCGCGGCGCAGATGTGGAGTGTCCTATTTACTAGTCTCAGTCAATGTTATTTACAATAAACTATTTTTGTTTTGTTGGAGTTGCAGAATTTTCTATTTTAGACGCTTGTCGTGGATGAGTAGGTATCTGGCCTGCAGTTAAGAGAGCGGACCGAATGGGGCTCGAACACGGTTCCCTTTTCTGCTTGGAGCCAAACTCACTCGCCGCTAGACTATCCTGTCTGTAATGCACTTACTCACACACACACACACACACACACACACACACACACACACACACACACACACACACACACACACACACACACACACACACACACACACACACACACACACACACACACACACACACACACACACACACACACACACACACACACACACACACACACACACACACACACACACACACAGTATAGCAGATTTTATCTGCTATATGTAGACCACCCAATAAACTAATCAAAATGTTGTACGTCTTTGCATCTCTGGCGATATGAAGAAGCAGACTCCCAGCATATACCCTCCAGAAGTGTGTGAGTGTATGTGTGTACAGTGTTACTTGGCTATAATATCCATGACTAAAGCCAAACAATGAGACAATGGGTCTGCATAATGTCCTCACACAAAAGGCAAAAAAGCGACCCAACGCTCACGACAACCGAGGTAATTAGCCGTGCTCAGATTTCTCTGAATCCGTGCCCAAAAGCACGATTAGAGACAGAGAAACACAAAACGATGCTCGTATTTACCGGAGAGCGTCGCCGTTAAAGCGTTTTTCTATTGACTTCTCCAATCACAGGCCTCCATCGGAGGCCACAGACAGAAATATTGTGAAATATTGTGTTTCCCTTAATTCGGTTTGGCAGTCCTTGTAATCGAGTTAACAGGCATCAACTAAAGAAAGCAGATGAGCACATTTGCATCCCGGATGCAAAAAGACAAACTTTGCAAATCTTTTTTCCCTTTTTTTTTCATTATCCTGTCATTTTTTGTTGGCTGGTGTCCTGTTACGGGAGATGTAATCAAGATAAACCGACAATCACCCAGACCCATAAACGGACGTATGGTCAAGTACCAGCGACTGACGTATAGGCATAGGGGTGGAGTAATCAGAGCTCTGCGTTTAATGTCCTTCACTGAACCGAGGTTGTGTGTGTGTGTGTGTGTGTGTGTGTGTGTGTGTGTGTGTGTGTGTGTGTGTGTGTGTGTGTGTGTGTGTGTGTGTGTTTTGGGGGAAATCGTGAAAGAAGTGAAACATAGACATGACAGACTTCATTACACAGTGGACCATATGGATGTTATTTCAGAGGATTCTCTGGATTGTCCAACTCCAGTTTGACTGCACATTAATGCCATTTGTGATGGCTTGGCACCGAGTTAAGAGGACTGAACACACACCGACAGACGAGCCACACTTGGAACACTTTATGTCCACATTTTGTGTGATTACTGAGCGCAGGCTAAGCTGACTGAGGCTTGGCCAGAGGACATGAAGGTTAATCAGTCTCCATGACAGACAAGCCAAGGGCGCTGAGCGTCCTGTCATTCACACGTCTGCAATCCCCAGCTAATTAAGTGTGAAATCAACCTAGCTCTCGCACCTGTGCTTGTTTCCTGCTTGTGCAGTAGGACAATGTCGGGATTTTGTTGACCAAACCCCCCACAAAATGCCATATAATGACAATAGCACGTATCCATGGTCCTAGCCAATGCAACGGCTTATTCCAGCGTTAATGGGTCTGGACGACTAGCCCACGGGACATAACGCACGACATAGTGCTGCTTGTGTGGGTGCGTGCGTGCGTGTATAGGTGCGTGTATAGATGCGTGCGTGCGTGTATGCATGCGTGCATGTATGCGTGCGTGTATGCATGCGTGCATGTATGCGTGCGTGTATGCATGCGTGCATGTATGCGTGCGTGTATGCATGCGTGCATGTATGCGTGCGTGTATGCATGCGTGCATGTATGCGTGCGTGTATGCATGTGTGCATGTATGCGTGCGTGTATGCATGCGTGCGTGTATGCATGCGTGCATACAATGCTTGTTAAATTGATCCTGATGGCGGCGGCGGCGGCATCTGTTGTGTCTTAACGGCGTGTGGCTCTGACGTGGGGACCCTTATTTTTGTCTTTAACGGAGTGCTTATTTGTCTTTCCCTTTCTGTCCGGCGTGTCTCTCGATCTGCTTCCTGCCCGGCGCCTCAGGCCTTCTCCCTGGCAGAGAAACACACGCAGCTGAAGGACCTGGTCTACGTGTCCTACGCTCAGTGGCTGGCGGAGAGCGACCGCTTTGAAGAGGCGCAGAAGGGTGAGTGCGGCGCTCGCTCACTGTTGGCCAGAAGGCCTTCCCACGAGCGGATCCGGCACCGGCCTCCCGTCCTCTCCCTCTCCCGGCCTCCCGTCCTCTCCCCCTCCCGTCCTCCTGTCCTCCCCCACCGTCGGCTGGCGGGAGCGCTACGCGCCGACACACGCCTGCGTCTATAACAACCCCTGTCCGGCGCTCTGCAGCGCATATGGAAACAATAAGAGGCCCTGGCTCGCTCGGCCATGTTTCACAACTTCCTGTTCTCTTCCTAACACTGCGGCTCGTCCTGTTAAACACGACCCTTCGCTGCTCGTAGCGGAGAGCGAGGCGCCGCCCAACGCACCCTCTAACCAGGATGACAGCCGCGCACGCCATCGCAACCAGCAACTACAAGCGTCTGTGATGATGATTACCGACTGTAACCATAGTTATAATCAGCTCATAGATTTATAATTATGATCCCGGAGAGCTCATTTCCTACCCTGCATAATCTCGCCGCGGCTGGCGTGCGGGCCTGAGAGTGGGGCGGGGGATGAAGTGGTCTGATTGTATTGCCGGAGCAGGACCATGGCTATGCGCCGTGCTGATTGGGTGTTTTTCAGTGAGGCAGCCCGCGCTGTACAGACTTATAGAGAGTTGATTGGGATTGACGCGCAACCCCTAATATATCTCCCCAACGGCTGCTGCCACTAGGGTGCCTCATCAGGAGTGAAAGCAGAGCGGTAGGTATAATAAGAAGAGTTAACATGACATACTATGGTCCGTTCTCCTCACTAAGAGGGACGGGAGGCGGGGGAGGGGTGGGAGACGGGGGAGGGGTGGGGTGGGGGAGGGGGAGGGGGAGGGGCCCACCTGCACGCGCTGGCACATAAGCGAGGGAACCCCCAAGAGATCTTAAGGATGACCTATATAAAAATGATTACTGTTTAAATGAATTCAGATGAAGTGGTGTTTAAAAAAGGGAAAGAGAACGAAGCCCAGCCCCTCGACACGTGCAGCGCGTCGCGGCCGACCTCTCATGCTTAACATGTGTATGTTTGTTCAGTTCATGTCGAGACAAGGACAGGGTCACGTTTGGTCTCCATCTCGACACTAATCAGCCGCAGATGAGCTGGAGCGTGCTTGTATGTATGTGTGCGTGGGTGTCGGTGGTGTGTCTCTTGTGTGTTTTTGTTCACCCGGTGAAGTGGACTGATAAATATTTGCCGCTAATGCCGTGCATCATGAGCTCCGCCCAAGGCCACTGGGGCGGGGTCATAGGTAGGGTGGCTGAAGCTGTGTCTAATTAGCCACCGCCGCAGGACGAACCGTCGTCCAGGCACCCCCCGTTGACCGGGGCGGGCTTTCACCGTCACGCCGTCTGTTAAGTTATGAGCAGCCTGCCGGTTTGACTCATGGGGAAAGCGCTCGGCGTGTCTGTCATTTCAGCACATGAACAGCGAGCGAGAGAACACTTGTGTCGGTTACTTATAAATACAGAGTACAAATTGCCCCTGGCACTTTGCGGGGAAATTATGTGTTATGAGTGTGTGTGTAGTTTGTGTCATTTCCCTGCTAAAGTCTCCCTTATAGTGCAGACACATCTGTTTGTGTTTGCACTGTAAATCTGAGCGCGGGTTTGCGTTGTGATTAGAACGAGGCGTGAGCGCCATATTAGTTTAGCGTACAGCATTATGTGGAGAGAAGCTCTTCTGTTCTACTACTGCACAAGTTTTCTAGGGCAGACACGCAAACAAACAGTTTTGTGGTAACAAAGTATTGGTCTCTTTTGCCAACACACTACCATCCGCGCCCTTCCCCCCTCCTCCTCGTGTTTGTCCCCTTCTGCAGCGTTCCACAAGGCAGGACGACAGAATGAGGCTGTGAAAGTGCTGGAGCAGCTTACCCACAATGCAGTGGGCGAGAGCAGGTTCAACGACGCAGGCTACTACTACTGGATGCTGTCCATGCAGTGTCTGGACATCGCCCGCGGTGAGGCCTGTGCTTGTTGGAACTAGCAACCAATACGGAAAACCAGCACTTGCTTGTGATGGACAGATCTGTTTATTAAATTGTCTGTGTGTGTGTGTGTGTGTGTGTGTGTGTGTGTGTGTGTGTGTGTGTGTGTGTGTGTGTGTGTGTGTGTGTGTGTGTGTGTGTGTGTGTGTGTGTGTGTGTGTGTGTGTGTGTGTGTGTGTGTGTGTGTGTGCATGTTCATGTGTGTGCACACGTTCGACTGCATGTGTGTGTGCGCTCGCATTCATGTGTATGTGGGTCCATGGAAGTGTGTGTGTGTGTGTGTGTGTGTGTGTGTGTGTGTGTGTGTGTGTGTGTGTGTGTGTGTGTGTGTGTGTGTGTGTGTGTGTGTGTGTGTGTGTGTGGTGTTGTGTGTGTGTGTGTGTGTTTATGTGTGTGCGTGAGCCAGACAGTGAAGAACAAGAGGCAGAGATGCGGAGGAAGTTTGAGGTGTTCCAGCGGCTGGCTGAGCTCTACCACGTGTACCACTCCATCCAGCGCTACACGGTGAGACCCGCCGCCCAGAGACCCAGCGGGGCTCCGGGGGACAAGTTAGAGCCGCAGCGCAAAGAAGCAGCAGACTTTCAGTGTGAGCCAGCAGAGTGAACACATAGCAGTGGATTGGCCTGAGGGTTTGATTAAAACAGCTCAAACAAACAGGTAATTATACTCTACAAGACATGAGAGACTGAGACAAAAGGAAGAACAACAGCTATTCAGTTTCCCATTATGGTGACTCTTGGCTGCATGTGGAGCAACTCAAATGCTAGTGGTATGCTTGTGCTAATTAAAACAGCTCACGCACCGATGTGTCACACACACACACACACACACACACACACACACACACACACACACACACACACACACACACACACACACACACACACACACACACACACACACACACACACACACACACACACACACTCGATGGAGGCCCCCACCTGAAGCCCTCCAGCGACTGGCCCCACCTCCCCCTCACATTCACAATGGTTGACGTTTTCCTACCAGCCCCCCACTCTGTCCACTGTCATGGTGGCGGCCAGCGCCTTGACGGATCATAATTACCCCCTTGTAACCCCAGCCCCCCTAACCCAACCCCGACCCCTAAAGAATTCCCACAAAATACCACTAACCTGCTAAAGTATGCAACGGGTGATTATGACCTCTGCATACACGGTGCACTGGCCAGCATCAGTGGTGTGTGTGTGTGTGTGTGTGTGTGTGTGTGTGTGTGAGTGTGAGTGTGCGCGTGTGTGTCAGCCCTCCTCTGTTTGTTGTTCCAGCCCAGTTTGAGGTTCTCTGCCCCCCCCCCCCCCCCGTGTCATACAGAGACAGGGTCATGATTGGGAGCAGAGCAGGAAAGCCCCCATATCTCACCTCAACTCTCCCTGGCAGCGGCCACTCTGGACCGGAACCATCAGCACGGAAAAAAAACTAAACGTCTTTAATGATTGAGCTAACGAATGCACCTTTTCACCCCCACCTGGCCCCTACCAACCCCTCTGTCCCCCCACTCGAAGGTCCATGATTAAGGGTAGATCCTGCACTCTAGGGCTGGAGGTGGCAGGCCTGGTATTTTAAGATGAGGTTTCCAATTGTAGAGAGAAAGGGAAAATGAGAGAGAGGGAGGGAGGGTGAGATAAATAAAGAGAGTGGCAGAAAGAGTCTCTCTCTCCCAAGGCTCAAGCCACAGGGTTTAGCAGCCTGTCAGACATTCAATACACTCTGTGAGGGCTAGACCCCCGTAATGTTTTGATTACAGACTCTGGGTTATGTTATTTGTCTACTTCCTGTTCTATGATTCCATTCCTTTTTTATTTGCTTGCCCCTTTCCCAGGACGAGCCGTTCAGCTCCCACATGCCAGAGACACTCTTCAACATCTGCAGGTTTCTCCTCAACAACCTCACCAAGGACGTGCCACTGGGCATCTCCAAAGTGTATCCTTCCATTCAAGAAAATAGTCCCATGGTTGAAAATATTTGGCAGGGCCAATTCCAATATCTTGTTTGTGTTTAGTGCTGTGTGTGTCTGTTTGCCCCCTGATAATATATCCAGGAAAATCCCAAGATAACAAACAAAGCAAAGCAGATAGATTTTGGGGCTGTTGCGGAGGTGCTGTACTGGTGTAGCGGGGGAACTGAGAAAAGGATGTGGGGTGGGTGGTGGTGGTGGTGGTGGTGGTGGTGGTGGAGGAAGGGGAGGGGAGGGGGGGGGGCGTTAGGCAGACAAGGGAAGAACCGGCGCCAGGGAGGAAACAGGGCTGCTGCTGAGCGAGAGAATTGTGTGGTGATGATGAAGAGGGGAGGAAGGAGCTGGGGGGGGGGGGGAGGAAGAAAAGATGCCAGGAAGAAACACATCAACGCAGAACCAAAACAAAAGCTCTGATTACCCAAGTCTGTCTCACACAGACACGTTTTGTAAAAGTTAAATTCACATGCAATCATATTGACCTGCTGAGCTCTAAATACAGAACCAGCAAGCCCCAGCACACGCGCTTAGACGCACATGACACCCACACACACACAGGAGAAGCCGATTGGCTCTGCGAGGACGAGGAAGGAAATGGGGGCATTTGAAGAGGAAGCCAGCTTGAGACTGATGGAGTCCTCTCCAACCAAACTCCTCAGAGTCGCATGGAAAACAGTGAACTGGGATCAGCTGGACCCTGGTGGAAGAACCCAGCCGAGTCCCACTCAGAAAAACCTAGACAAACAAGACAATAGATGGATGTGCGTTTATCAGCCGTTGGCCCGGCAGTGTGGAAAGAATGGGTGGTGGGGGGGAAATAGCAGACTCACCCCCGTGGAGGAGAGAGCGTCATGTTTTGGATGATGGAGGAGCGCCAGCTCAGTGCTGCTGCAGCTGCAACCCATTAACCTGTCTTTTGGTGCGCAGCTCTCTCTCTTTTCTTTCTCCCTGAATCCCTCTCTCTCTAAAATTGGAAACCTCACCTTTCTCACACTCTCCTTTCTCTCTCTCTGTCTCTGTCTCTATCCCTCTCTCTCTCTCTCTGATTCTGTCTCTTTCTCTCTCCCTCTTTCCTTCTCCTTTCTCTCTGTCTTTCTCCTTTCTCTCTCTCGCTCTACTACCAGCAGTCTGCTTCCTTAAAAAACTGAAACAAGCAGCGTGTCTCTCTCTCTCTCTCTCTCTCTCTCTCTCTCTCTCTCTCTCTCTCTCTCTCTCTCTCTCTCTCTCTCTCTCTCTCTCTCTCTCTCTCTCTCTCTCTCTCTCTCTCTCTCTCTCTCTCTCTCTCTCTCTCTCTCTCTCTTACTCTCTGGAAGACGGGATGCCTGCACAGGCAGACAGGGCATGTGCTTGTGTAGGCATGCCACAACAGCCCATAAACAACGGTACCTCCAAGGCCAGGCTATTATTTTAGAGTCGTTGGGGCCCATGCAGTTGTAAATCACGCGGTGGGAGAGAGTGGAGTGGTGAATGACGTATTCGATGCTTCAGCATAAGTCGCTCTAGTGTTTTACCCCCCCTTTAAGTTCTGGCTCTCCTTGACAAGAGAAATGAGAGGACGTACCGTGAGTGTCGCTGTGGGTATTCAAGCGCATGCAGATTGAAATTCGTCACCGCTGGCATTGTAACCGAAAACACCTACATATAATTAGCCAAGCAACATCAATCTCCACAGAAGAGCCCGTAAATCTAGCCGTCGAGCTGACGCCTTTTGGAGCGCGTGCTCTTCCTCCTTACTTGGTGTGGACTAGGTTATCCTTGACCCCCCTCTATCAGTAACACCCTGTACGCCTTGGCAAAGCAGAGTCGGAAGCTTGGCGCCTTCAAGCTGGCCAGGTACTCCTATGAGAAGCTGCAGGAGCTGCACATCCCCTCGCGCTTCCAGGAGGCCATCGAGCTGGGCAGCCTTACCGTGAGGTCCAAGCCCTTCCACGACAGCGAGGTGGGTGGTGGGGAACGCTGGGTTGGTTACTCCCACGACCTTAAGGACATGCATCTGAGTTCACTTCAAGTCAAGCTTGTTGTATGTGTTACACCCGCTAAACATTCAAGCGGTAGGATTGTGTGATAACTATGACCAGCGGGTAAAAAGGAATCGTGGAGAATTTTGCAATAAAACATACTCTAAAATGGTGGTGTAAAATCGAAATATTTCCCTTGGAAGCCGCATCTGGATAACAGCGTGTGATAAAAATGACTGACTAGTAAACAGATGCGTTGCTGTTCTGTGCTGGGGGAAACTTGTCAGCTGTAAACACTGTGTCCGGTCTGGGTGCATAGGACCTGATTGAGGACATGATGTGCTACCGCTGTTCCACCACCAACCCTCTGCTCAACAGCCAAGGCAGCATCTGTATCAACTGCAAGCAGCCCTTCATCTACTCCTCTTCCTCATACGGTGAATCAAAGGCAGAGCTGGCTACCATGCCCTGTGATGAACGTTGTATCTGGGACATTTACTCAGCTTCTAATACTAGCTTATTTAATACTAATGCTAACACAATGACAATTGATCAATAAATTGAATGACAGAAAATGTACTGATTCTAATATGGGCAGTCAATCATTGTAGTTATGTATCTAGTCAAAATACTGCAATTCCACATTATTAGCTACTTACAGCTCCAGAAAAACTATTCTTTTGATTATCTTTTCTGTTGCAGATCATCATAAAATCAATGAATTCATCCTTGTCTGGCTGCCTGTCAGTCCAAACTAGCTATCTTTCCTCTGAGCTCCAGCAACCCCTAATGGGCGTAAACAAAATCATAAATCCATAAAGATTAAAAAAATAAAAAGGATCCAACAGTTAAACAAATACCAATAACCGGCCCACTGGATCCCCAGAGGTGGCGGTAGATAACAGAGCTTGTAATGATGGTGCTTATGTGGCGTGTCTTTGTTGTTGTTGTCTGGGCCCAGAGGTTCTCCCGCTGGTGCAGTTCTACCTGGAGGAGGGCGTGGGTGATGAGGAAGCGGTTTGTCTTATTGACTTGGAGGTCCCGCACACCGAGAAGGGGAGCGGGGCGAGGTGGCAGGATCGGAGCGCTGGAGGTATCCTTTGATGAGCTCGGACACACGCACACACGCACGCACGCGCACGTGTGCACGCACGCACGTACACGCACGCACGCACACACACGCACGCACGCACGCACGCACGCACGCACGCACGCACGCACGCACGCACGCACGCACGCACGCACGCACGCACGCACGCACGCACGCACGCACGCACGCACGCACGCACGCACGCACGCACGCACGCACGCACGCACGCACGCACGCACGCACGCACGCACGCACGCACGCACGCACGCACGCACGCACGCACGCACGCACGCACGCACGCACGCACGCACGCGCGCGCACACACACACACACACACACACGCGCACACACATCCAAAAATGATTAAAACAGTAGTGTGGGAACGTGTGCAGTGATTAAATGCCCGTGCCTCTCCACCCGGGTAGCTATGCCTAGCCCGCTCCTTGTAAACCCCTTGGCCCAATCCCCCCCTCACCAAGGCGGGCCTCATCAGACGCCCGTGAGACAGTTCTGAGAAATTGTTTAGTCTGTGTTGGCCTTGATTGTGCGCTGCTGGTTAAGCTGTCAGAGCTAAGTCATCTTAGCCCTGGGAGCTAATAGGGTTAGAGAGGCTCTCCTGTCTCTTCTTAATGACACTAACCCTCTGAGAGCCGCGGCCCGGGCTCCCAGCGCTCGGATTAACCTGCATTAGCCCGCACGCTCCCAAGGGCACCGGGGTCTCGCTCGCCGCACACGTACAGCCACACCACGGCGGACCTCCCGCACATTAAAGAACTGTTAATTATTCTGAAGACATCTCCAGCCTAGGGCACTCTTTAATTTTTCTTCATGCTCTTCAAGATAATTTAAGCATTTTCATATAGTACCCTATGGTTGTGTGTGTGTGGTGGACCAGTGCTTTAAGTTCTTCTTCCCCCTCCACTCAGAGTCCCAGACGATGACGCTGGAGAACGGCACGGAGGAGGACCCAGAGGACGACCCGTTCACGGCCAAGATGAGCTTTGAGGTGAGGACACATCCAAGACCTGGTGCAGATATGGGTGGATGTGTACATAATGGGTTAGATATTGTTCTTCCTGTTTTTCCTATTCTGATACATAATGTCTGATCTGTAAATATTTCAAGTGTCCATTGGGGTCTCACAGGAGGGGCAAGGTTAATTAGGCTAATGAGTCTACCGCTGTGTCAACGTCTTAATGGCGCCCGTCCGCTCCGTCCAAAGCAAAAACCACGCCCAGCTTCAGTTCAACGCCAGCATCAGCTCTACACTCTACACTCATAAGTGATGACGTCGTTGTTTATACAACCACTGTTTTTAGTTGTGTTTCATGTCGCCGGCAGTGTGTTCATACAAGCCCTTGAGTTACGTTGAGTCTATTTCTGGCCCTGCCCCATGTGTGGCTCCATGATAATAATAATAACGTATTGGAGTTGAGATTTCCCAGAGAAGTCAGGCAGGTGTCCTCCTCAAGTCCGCAGACATGCTTTGTTTACCCGCTGCGAAAACAAACTTTTAAACCAAACCAAACCACTGGTCTCATCGTCTTATGTTGACATCGCCGGGGGGAGCTCAGCGCTCCAAACATGGCCGGAGTCTTGGCCCTTCTTCCCCTTCTCGTACGGAACGTTGGGAACGCCCGCACCGAGAACGTAAACACCCGGCCCAGCGGATCGAGTGGAATTCCGAGTTTGTGTTTGCAGCAGATAAACACGACGTGTTTCGGGACACCTGCGTGAGCCGCCAGAAAGCCTCCACGACGGAGCCAGCCCTGGTGTGTGTTTACCTGCGCTGAGGTCCCCTTGTTTCTCACAGCAGGGGGGCTCCCACTTCGTCCCGGTGCGGGTGAGCCGCGCGGTACTGCGCTCCATGAGCCGCCGGGACGTCCTGATCAAGCGCTGGCCGCTGCCCCTCCAGTGGGAGTACTTCCGCTCCCTGCTGCCCGACGTCAGCATCACCATGTGCCCCACCTGCTTCAAGGTAGGAAGCCCCCTGCTCACTCACACACACCACCCCCAAACCCCCCTCCCCTGAGACTCTCTCTACACACACACACACACACACACACACACACACACACACACACACACACACACACACACACACACACACACACACACCACACACACACACACACACACACACACACACACACACACACACACACACACACACACCACAAACAGACTTTGTTTGCCACTCCAACACACCGGGTTAGTTATCTGTGTTTGCCATCTCAACGACCTCGGGTTGCTTTTGACTTCGGCGGGTCGTATCTCTTCCCTGTGTGGCTAAATCCTTGTGTGTGTGTGTGTGTGTGTGTGTTTGCTTTGTGCTCCGTGCTATGTTTGCAGATGTTCCACAGCGAGGATTATGAGCTCCTGGTGCTGCAGCACAACTGCTGTCCGTACTGCCGGAGACCCATCGACGAACCGAACTGATCGGAGGCGGAGGGGACGTTCGTAGGTCCTGCCGTCTGTTACCTCTCGCCGCTGAGTTTCCACCGGGACGTCTCCCTGCTTTCTTGTGTTGTGTGGCGGTGCTGCGGTTTAGTTTATAAATGTAGCTATCTTATTTATTGTTTGTAGGAGGATCATCTAATGTCATTAGGTTGGAATGAAAGTGGCTATGTGTTGGTAATTACACACTGTGAGCCCATGCGCTTTGTCAGCCAACCTCGATCGGCTTAGCAGAATCAGATTACTGGGCCCTGTCCACGGAGGCACCACCTGAAGGGGAGTCTGCTTTGGCTCGGACCATGAAGGGAACTGAACCGGGGAAAATGAGACTATATTTATCAAACTGAATATATTTATGGTGGTTTCTGCCGCAGAGACTGAAATGCAACTTTGAATGCATGCATTTCAAGTATTTTTTCTTATACTGATGTTATACAAAATGCTTTTTTATATTTAGACATGAATGTATAAAAGTTACCGTATTTTTTAACAAAAATAAGACATTTGAATAAAGGTTTTGTATTTTTTAAAGTAGGTTTTGGTGTGTTTAATCTTTCTTCTAAAGGTGTTAGCTGCTTATGTACCCTCCTGCTTCAACTATTGACTAACAAGAACACATGTTCTGTATTACACCTCATGTATTTATACTCCAGCAGAAACACTTCAAAAGTAGTTAAATTTACAGCTTTTGACGTTGAGGAAATGTCTTGCGTTCTCTCTACCCTTTTTACCCAAAGGTAGAGTCTGCAGAGCAGACGGTGTTAGTCTTGGTCCGTCTTAATGACTGCTATCTTATCTTGTACTAACATCATCGTGTCATGGAGCATTTATGATGTCAGTAGAGTCAAAACGTCTGCCCTTGAGAACCCTATTTGCCCTTGAATACACACCACTTATTTGACTGAGGAGTGTGCTGCAGCTATAGTACCTTGGAAGTGTGTGTGTGTGTGTGTGTGTGTGTGTGTGTGTGTGTGTGTGTGTGTGTGTGTGTGTGTGTGTGTGTGTGTGTGTGTGTGTGTGTGTGTGTGTGTGTGTGTGTGTGTGTGAGGGAGAGAAAGTGAGCTAATTCCATCATTGCACCTCCCTAATCCTGCCTGCCTGTTAAAAGGTGCCGCCGCCACATCGGGGGGCTGCAGAGCTCTCCTCTCCACCCTGTCAACATCTATTTCCAGCCTCCACCTCCACGACACGAGCGGACAGCCTGCAATTACTATTCCTCCATTAAGCAGCGAACCGAGGGAGCTGATTTTTTTTACAATACATCTGCTAATAGAATTGTTATTGCAGGTAACACACACATTTGTAGACACGCTATTACATACACACACACACACACCTATAAACCCACACAAACCCACACATACGCACACAGACTTGTACAAGCGTCAGCCATGAACGGCACAGAAGGGCCCAACTTCTACGTGCCCATGTCCAACAAGACGGGGGTGGTGCGCAGCCCCTTCGAGCACCCCCAGTACTACCTAGCCGAGCCCTGGAAGTACTCTCTGGTGGCCGCCTACATGCTCTTCCTCATCGCCACCGCCTTCCCCGTCAACTTCCTGACACTGTACGTGACGGTCAAGAACAAGAAGCTGCGGACGCCGCTCAACTACATCCTGCTGAACCTGGCCGTGGCGGACCTCTTCATGGTGGTGGGGGGCTTCACGGTCACGCTGTACACGGCGCTGCACGGCTACTTCGTCCTCGGCGTCGGCGGCTGCAACATCGAAGGCTTCTTCGCCACCCTGGGAGGTAGGAGCTGTGTGGAGAGCGTCTGGACCCTCGGAGATTAGTGCGTTGGAAGGATGTGCGTTTACATTTTGTATTTATAGAGTCGTTTTCTTGCAGGCACTTTAATCCAAAGCGACTTTTATAAAAAGGTGAGGCTGAGGAGAATGACCAAAGCGTGCGTTCGATATTGGCGGCGCTGCAGCACAATGTTGAGTGCTGAGGAGAGGAAGTTTATAATAACAAGTGGAGCGCAGAGGATAGTTTTGTTTCATTAGTGGTAGTGGAGTGTATGATGGGAGATAATGCAGCGCATTACGCTGTTCCAGTACTTTTGCTCAAAGTGCTGGAACAACAAAACTGTTTTTATATTATTTTTAATTTTTTTCTTTCCTTCGAGAGCTCTCTGTTATTCTGATACGGGGGGTAGTGCTTAAGGCACAATATATTTAATATTCCCATTAGAGATTTATTTTATTTTTTATAGAGCTGAATGATCTTAAACCAAAAAAAGAAAATCACTCAACATCCTGAATGATTAATACAAACGATATGTAGAATGCAGCATAGGGGGAGATACTACTAAATTATGTAAATGCACACTGTCTGCGTGTGATTAATGACACGCACCAGTGCGTCATGGCTATCTCCTGCGTCCGCCTCAGGAGAGATCGCCCTGTGGTCTCTGGTGGTGCTGGCCGTGGAGCGCTACGTCGTCGTCTGCAAGCCCATGAGTAACTTCCGCTTCGAGGAGAAGCACGCCGTCATGGGCCTGGCCCTCACCTGGGTCATGGCGCTGACCTGTGCCGGCCCGCCCCTGTTCGGCTGGTCCCGGTAAACGGAGGACACCCTTACACACAGAACACGTTCGCATTTGGGTCAGAGAACATGAAAAGGGAAAAGGAAATAAATAATACATACATACGTTTTTTTTTCTGCGTTTGCTGATTAATTATACATTCTGACACACATGCGTTGTGTGTTGGGGGGGTGGTGTTGGTGGGGGGGGGTGGGGGTGCTGTGTGTGCAGGTACATCCCAGAGGGCATGCAGTGCTCCTGTGGGATCGACTACTACACCCCCAAGCCTGAAATCAACAACACGTCGTTTGTCATCTACATGTTCATCCTCCACTTCCTCATCCCGCTCTTCGTCATCTTCTTCTGCTACGGCCGCCTGCTCTGCACCATCCGAGCGGTACGACGCCGCCCCGTGCCCACGGGCCCCGGTCCCCTCTCACCCACCGCTGTTCTCCTTCATCTCTTTGTTTTATGACTCCGATTAGCAGTTGTAGGCTCTGACCTTTCCCAGCACGACACGATACCTCAGCCTAACAGAGGGATTCACGTGTCAGGGACTAGTAAGAGGAAAGACAGTTGTTTGTTTTATTGTTGAACTGAAGGGATTGCCCTTTTCAAGTGTATGCACATGCAGAATCAAGAATCATAATGAGATTTGCTATTATGTGATATGACTCATAGAGGTCATGACCTTGGTATTCTTTCAATCGTTTTCTAAAATCCAATTTCCTAAAATACCTCAATAATGAATCTGCAGATAAAACTGCATATTTTATCAGCATATTAATATCTTACTCATTTGAGGAATGCTATTTAGGTATTTAATGAAAGGGAAATGGAACAATGTGAACCACACCAAGGTCATGACCTCCACGAGTCCGATCACATCACACCTAGGTAATATCCTGACTGCATACTCTTGAAAGGCTGCGTGTGTATGTATGTATGCATGTATGTATGCATGTATGTATGTATGTATGTACATACCTAGGAATGTATGCATGGATGTCCGATCACATCACACCTACGATCCTGACTGCGTACCCTTGAAAGGCTGGCTGACATATCCAGATGTAAGAGAGCAGCTGTGTTTAATTACCACCCCCCCCCCCCCCCCTAGGCTGCGGCCCTGCAGCAGGAGTCTGAATCCACCCAGCGAGCGGAGAAGGAAGTGACTCGCATGGTCATCGTCATGGTGATCTCCTTCCTGGTGTGCTGGGTTCCCTACGCCACCGTTGCCTGGTACATCTTCATCAACCAGGGGGCCGAGTTCGGACCTGTGTTCATGACCGCGCCCGCATTCTTCGCCAAGAGCGCCGCCCTCTATAACCCCGTCATTTACATCCTGCTCAACAGACAGGTGTGTGTGTGTGTGTGTGTGTGTGTGTGTGTGTGTGTGTGTGTGTGTGTGTGTGTGTGTGTGTGTGTGTGTGTGTGTGTGTGTGTGTGTGTGTGTGTGTGTGTGTGTGTGTGTGTGTGTGTGTGTGTGTGTGTGTGTGTGTGCTCGCTCATGTGTGTGTATGCCTGTCGGGGCCAGTATTTATGTGTATGTGTGTGTGTGTGCGCGTGTGTGTGTTCATGTGTGTGTATGTCGGTCAGGGCCAGTATTTGTGTGTGTGTGTGTGTGTGTGTGTGTGTGTGTGTGTGTGTGTGTGTGTGTGTGTGTGTGTGTGTGTGTGTGTGTGTGTGTGTGTGTGTGTGTGTGTGTGTGTGTGTGTGTGTGTGTGTGTGTGCATTATGTATAAGCTCAAATATTCGTTTTTTGTCATCGGGAAAACACAAGTGGGGTGAAATTCAAATGTGGTGGGGATCGTACAGGTGTGTTCAATCCATCAAAGTAACTGCTAGAGATGATTCAGTCATGCCCTTCACATTTGTGGAGATGCAGCCTCCCCATTCCTGCCCAAGGGCGTCACTCATGTCTCTGTTAGGCCTTTCACACCAAAAATAACCAAAAGCCAGTTCCGGGCTGGTGCTAGGTGCTAGTTCAAAACTGGTTCCAGCCTCCATCCCAGTTATGAACCAGTTGGTTTCACACCGGCCAGAGACAGCCATGGGGCCGGCGAGAGCAACGTCATGACGTCACTGCAAACTTCTGCACACGTCTTTTTTCAGTTTCAAAACCAAATCAGAAAAACCAAAAAACGACTCTGTTAATTGGTTTTTCTGATTTTGTTTTAAATCGGAATATTCAAAGAACGAACCGTACACGGATTCACGTCCATTGTTCACGTCGGTGTTTTTAAAAATGCCGGTCTTCGTTGGTCTTCCTGTTTATGAAGGTAAGGATAACCCCGGCCCCTGCCCCTGGCGTAAAGCAGTTCTCGTTCTAGCCCAGCTCAATCCTGGGGCTGGAGTTGAACCGGTTTTTACAGGCTGGAGCCGGTTCTTTGGCGATGTGAAACCAAAACACTGGCTCTAGCTCCGAACTAGCCCGGAACGGGCTCCGACTTTGCGGCGGTGTGAAAGGCCCATGTGTGTGTTGTTGTGTGACACTGAGGTGGCCCGTTGCGTCTCCCAGTTCAGGAACTGCATGCTCACCACGGTATGCTGCGGCAGGAACCCGTTCAGAGAGGAGGACACTGGGCTCAGCTCCAAAACCCAGTCCTCCACCATCTCTACCAGCCAGGTGGCCCCGGCTTGACCTTTGACCTGCTATGGCACTCAACCCCCCCCCCTCTCACCTCCAAAACCGCCCGCACCAGAATCCCAATCACACAGCCCCCAACTTTGTTCTGATTGGCCGGTGATTTTTGATTTACCTTCCTGTCTGCGTTTACCGCATCGAGCCTCATGCACACATACAGATGTGTTAAAGGCCTACACATGTTGTATAGGCTCTACCACACACAACCCAATGTACAATGGAGAGTGTTCATGTTGTGTTTTCTTCTGCACACCCTCATGTCCACTGGAAAGCGTTCAGCTGGCCTTGGTTGAGTTTTAAACTGTAAAACGTCCTGGGGATTTTCTGGGCAACCCTCCAACTAAAAATGGCCTCTCTCCTTCTGGATTCTTCCTTCTATTGTAAAAGGTTAAGAAACATTAGGCCAAATTAGAATATTACTGTATATGATGCATTATGTTACATTAAGTTGTTCACATTGTGTATTTGATCGGACAGTCAACCTATGACATCTGTAAATGAACCAAAGTGTTTAGTATTAGCATTTATAATTAATGAATGTATATTTTTTTCCATTTGTCTAGCTATGTTCATTTTATTAGCTAAAACATTTCTATTTATTGTCATTATCATTTCCATGGAGCTACAAATGAAAATGATATCTTAGAAAGAAAGGCAAGGAGAAGAAAATAGGTGCCTTTTCATACAAAAAAGGGTTTTAGCTCCGTACTAAATCTGTGGTGTGTAGCTTCTAGTTGGTCTGGGAGAACCGTCAGCACACAGAAGAAGCAGCTCAGCGTTGTTGAGATATGTTTAGCCAGCAGAGGTGTGGGTGATATTTCCCCATGTCTGTAGGGCCTTGGTCCAAGTTGCATCTGGTCAATCTGTGGGCACAGTGAGGCTGACACTCTTTCTATTGCCTCTTAACATCGAGTGAGACAATGACCAGCAAGGAAATAAATACAAATGGTCTGCTATTGAAGATTGTTCAGGTTATTTGTGTGTGTGTGTGTGTGT
>OLKM01000229.1:202870-207870 GCA_900291075.1 Melanogrammus aeglefinus
AGAGAGAGACAGAAAGAGAGCGAGAGAGAGACACACACACAGAAACAGAGACACAGAGACACAGAAAGAGACACAGAGTGAGAAAGACAACCTTGGTATTTCCAATCGTACCTTTCCCAGCTGCAGGTCAGAGACGGAGCAGGCGTCAATGAAGGCCTGGGCGATGACGGACAGACAGGCGTCCATGTGGTCCGTCTTGTCGATGTCGAACACAAACTGAGGGTTCTTCAGGATGTTCACCCAGAACCGCAGAGGCAGACTAGCACCATGATGGGGAGACAAAGAGTCACCAGTTAGACCCTCAGAGGCAGACTAGCACCATGATGGGGAGACAAAGAGTCACCAGTTAGACCCTCAGAGGCAGACTAGCACCATGATGGGGAGACAAAGAGTCACCAGTTAGACCCTCAGAGGCAGACTAGCACCATGATGGGGAGACAAAGAGTCACCAGTTAGACCCTCAGAGGCAGACTAGCACCATGATGGGGATGGAGTAAGTTTGTGTGTGTGTGTGTGTGTGTGTGTGTGTGTGTGTGTGTGTGTGTGTGTGTGTGTGTGTGTGTGTGTGTGTGTGTGTGTGTGTGTGTGTGTGTGTGTGTGTGTGTGTGTGTGTGTGTGTGTGTGTGTGTGTGTGCGCACGCCTGTGTGTGTGTGGGTCACCTACCTGTTGGTCTTCCAGATGTGCAGGGTGTCTGGGTCGGTGATGCCCCTCTTGTCCGCCTGCTCCTCCAGGAAGTCGAAGAAGTATTTAATGGCCAGCGGAGGGCGCTCAGGAGGGATGCTGAGGATGGCCTTGAAGAGGTCATCCAGGAACTTCTGCAAGGTCCCCTGTGAGCAAGCAAAGCCACGAGGTCGGGGGGGGGACTTATTTAAGACTCTGGGATTTACATTGAAGTTCACGGCTTACTCCTGCACCTGCTGGCATGCAGGGGTCCCCTATTCAACGGGGGCTACTGGGACTGCAGCGGCGGCAGTTTGCATTGCTTAAGGCCATTCAAAGCACCTTTTTATAGTGTAATGCTCACACTCAATCATACACACACACACACACACACACACACACACACACACACACACACACACACACACACACACACACACACACACACACACACACACACACACACATACATACTTGCGTGCAATCATGCACGCACACAAGGACACACACACATACACAAACACACTCGCACACACCCAGACACAAACACACACACACACACACAAAATCGCACACATACTTGCGTGCACTCATGCACGCATGCAAGCACACACACACACGCGCGCGCGCACGTGAACACACAGACATACACATACACCAGCGGCAGTGTCATCTACACAAGGTGACAACAACTTTGTCAGGAGCGGTTAGTTGTGTTGCTCAAGGGCACATTGACCTGCTCTACTGCCGACAAATAGTGCTGGTGCAGCACTTTAGTTTTTATCCCATGTCCCAAAACAAGACAACAACTTATTATAGATCGTCTCGCTTGTTTCCCCCCCTACACGACGTAGCCTCTCATTAAATGGTTTGGCTATGATACAGTCTCTTGTAATTGTAAATAGCTAATTTCTTTTTTTTTCCGCACACCTCATATTGCGCTTCATATCCTATATTTAATTCTATCGACCTTAACCAACCTCTGCTGTGTTTTTTTTCTGCATGATTTATTTTTTTTGTACATCTTTTCTTGTAGTACATAAATCCCCCTTGACTTGTCAAGTCAAGACCAGCGGGAAGAACAACCCGTACTGACTAACACCCCACCCATGACAGAACCCTTTGACCTGGCCCGTACTCCAGGCACCAGGCTGTGAGAGGGCTGTCTCACCTTGGTGGACAGCAGCCGGGTCAGGTAGATCTCAGGCAGGACCTTCTTGCGGTGGTTTTGCCTGTGGGACTTCTTGTTTTCCATCAGGTCATCGTGAGGCGGGACCTGGGGGGAAGGATGCATCAGGGTTCAGGGGTCAAGGGTCAGAATGCATCCAGACACAACGACACAGAGACCCCACCCAAAACATCCTTTTTTGTGGCACAGCTGCAGGACCTGTGGTCGTCTCGTCTGTTCGCTTCTTTACTCATGCGTGTTTTGACACATCATTTGAAACCCGCATGAGGGAATTTTTTGGCTCTAATTAATGATGTGCAATTTGGAAGGTGTTGGGAGATTTGGGGAGTTTTGTCCCCTTGTGTTTGACATGCTCAAACATGCCTAAATGGAGGTACGGCCCCGAGAGAATGACTTAAAATTCCATCAAATTATTTGCTTGGCAGAAAAATCTGAGCAAGATGAAGGCTCAGAGTAAGAATTACCTATTCTCCGAGTCAAAGCATGTTCCAGGGAAGTCATTATTTTACAGTCAAAGGGGCCATATCTTAATCTGGCGCTCATGAAAGAGCTTAAGCTTTATTCATCGCTTGGCTCTCTACAGATTTACCCTCATTCACCTCCAGTCCCCCCCCCCCTATCCACCCTACACAGCCCCCCCCCCCCCCGCCATAATGGGCTGACCAACAGTCACAGTCTCACCGTCACAAAGTCCAGTCATGCTAAAATAATAAAACGTGTTCAGGAGGAACGCAAGACTAAAGGAACTCACCAAATGGACATACTTCTCCGTATCCAGGTCTTTGACTAAAGAGACGCAGAGAGAGAGAGGAATGTATAAATATATAAATATGTAAATACAGAGACAGAGAGAGAGAGACAGAAAGAGAGACAAAAAAGAGAGAGAAATAGAGAGGTAGAGGTAGAGAGAGAGAAATAGAGAGGGAGAGAGAGAGAGAGAGAGAGAGAGAGAGAGAGAGAGAGAGAGAGAGAGAGAGAGAGAGAGAGAGAGAGAGAGAGAGAGAGAAGAGAGAGAGAGAGAGAGAGAGAGAGAGAGAGAGAGAGAGAGAGAGAGAGAGAGAGAGAGAGAGAGAGAGAGAGAGAGAGAGAGAGAGAGAGAGAGAGAGAGAGAGACACACACACACACACACAGAACATAAATCAATGAGCAATCAGCAAGGTTGGGACCTGAAGGAATCAGCAGAGACAGGAGGAGCGAGCAGAGGGAATTGTGACAGATAGGAAAGAGAGATGGAGAGAGAGAGAGAGAGAGAGAGAGAGAGAGAGAGAGAGAGAGAGAGAGAGAGAGAGAGAGAGAGACGAGAGAGAGAGAGAAGAGGAGAGAGAGAGAGAGAGAGAGAGAGAGAGAGAGAGAGCAGGTAGAGTGACAGCGGCGGTAGATAGATGGGGTACGCGGGAGAGAGAAGGTGTGATTACGGCGGAGGCGTGGGCTGGGAGGGGAGGGGAGCTGTCTGTGAAAATGGAAGAGAAAGATTATGAGTGAAAGGAGAGAGAATGGAAGCAGATGAGGAGAGGCAGACATACGGCCTCCATGATTGGTCTAGGAGCCGCGGTAATGAGATGGTAATGCCCAGGAATTGTCAGGGAGAATAAATAATCGAACGTGAGACCTTGCCGGTTTATATATACAACTAAACAGAACACGGCCGGGGCTGTCTTCTTTCAACACACTCATGTATGTGGGCAAACATACATGTAAACATCCACTTCGTCCCAACACCCAAATATTTCCACAAGCGCACACACACTTACACACTCACACACCCACACACGCGCTCACCAAATCCGACGCCATTGTGACTGTGTTCTCATTACAGTCGGCTGCGCCAGCGATTCTGGCGCCCAGCGGGCCTCGGTCCAGCCCCCCCCCCCCCTCCCTCCTTACCCTAGCCCATCACAGTCGGGCAGGAAGATGTTTCATATTAGCCAGGGAACACTACAGGCACATTAGGCCTCTGTTTGATGCTCTGAGCTCACCGCCAGGCTTGGCTCCCTTCGGTTCATTTCTGGCCCGCTATGAATAAGACGGAGAGACTACGATGGACAAAGCTGAAAGCACAACAAAGAGCCCCCCACACCCCCCCCCCGCCCCCCCCCCCCCCCAGCCCAAGTCTGCTAATGATTATGCAAAGGTAGGGGCTGGATAGGGACGGAGCAGGCGGCTAAAGGCTGCTTCCTTCCTCTCAACCCCTCTGTCAACAGCGACCAGGAAGAAGCGCCCCCCCCCCCCCCCCCCCCTTTTTTCTTGCCACAGCGTCCGAAACAAGCGAGTCCTTGGAAATGGCGGTGTTTAGACGTTCACACACACTTGTGCACATCGCCCTAGGAGGGCAATCGGGGCCCGTGTGATGGATTGGGCCCAGACGTGTTTATGTGTGTACCCCGAGTTTGTGGTTTGGCGTGTGTTTACATGGAGGCGATTGTGTTTCCATGATGAAGAGAGAGTTGTGGGGAGGTTGTGAGTGAGTGTCCGTCTGTGTGTGTGTGTGTGTGTGTGTTTATCCACGCTGGCGGTATGTGATGAGGTGACAGGGTGCGTGTTTGGGTGTTTTTGTGTGTGTGTGTGTGTGTATGGGGGGTACATACCTCGCCCCAGCGTGTTATCCCTCTTGTCTTTCATGCTCATGGCCAGCGAAGCACCCTCTGGAATCTGAGAGAGAGAGAGAGAGAGAGAGAGAGAGAGAGAGAGAGAGAGAGAGAGAGAAGAGAGAGAGAGAGAGAGAGAGAGAGAGAGAGAGAGAGAGAGAGAGAGAGAGAGAGAGAGAGAGAGGGGGGGGTAGTCGTGGGGGGCAGGGTGGGATGAGGGGTGGGCAAAGGGGTCACAGGGTCAAAGGAGCACCAGATGAGCATCGTTAGCAAAGTCCTCTTGGGGAGAGGAGCGTTGAGTGGTGCCCATGTGTGTCTTTGAAAACAAGAACGTGTGTTTGTGTGTGACTTTGAATGAGAGAGAGAGAGAGAGAGAGAGAGAGAGAGAGAGAGAGAGAGAGAGAGAGAGAGAGAGAGAGAGAGAGAGTGAGAGAGAGAGAGAGAGAGAGAGAGAGAGAGAGAGAGAGAGAGAGAGAGAGAGAGTAGAGAGAGAGAGTGAGAGTGAGAGTGAGAGTGAGAGTGAGAGTGAGAGAGAGAGAGAGAGAGAAAGATCCCTCTCAGACA
>OLKM01000229.1:212870-219846 GCA_900291075.1 Melanogrammus aeglefinus
GTCACCGGGGCCGGCTGCCAGCCTCCAGCCTCCCATCTAGAGACCGCGTTATTTCCCCATCCCAATTTACTCTTTTGGTCAATCATATTCTCTGTTTCCTTCTGTTTATTTCAATGGCTTTTTTTTTTCTGGGGGGATGCTGATGCCGGCGAAATGCGCCCCTAAAATGTGCAGCGTCGACTTAATGAGCGCCTTCTATCTGTGGCGGCGGCGGCGGCGACGGAGATATGCGGCGTGATGAAGCCTTCCCCCTGGACCATGGCCATGTGGTGGGATTCACAGGCTGACAGAAGGAGAACAGGGATGTCCATTAAGATAAATGCCCGCCTGTTAGGTTTCTTCGCTGTGACCTGGAAAACACTTCGCTGGAAGACGGTGCGGATCTAAGGCACTTCATCACCGTTAGACAGTCTACCCCCCCTGGCTGCAGACCCAAAAGTAGCATCACAATGGCAAACGCCTGCCCCTCTCTCCCTCTCTCCCTCCCCTTCTTTCTCTCCCTCTCTCTCTCTCTCTCTCTCTGTCTCACTCCATCGCTCCCTCTCTCTCCCTCTCCCTCTCTCTCTCTCTCTCTCTCTCTCTCTCTCTGCTCTCTCTCTCTCTCTCTGCCTCACTCTATTCCTCCCTCTCTCTCTTGCGCTCTCTCTCTCTCTCTCTCTCTCTCTCTCTCTCTCTCTCTCTCTCTCTCTCTCCCTCTCTCTCTCTCTCTCTTGCGCCCTCTCTCTCTCTCTCTCTCTCTCTCTCTCTCTCTCTGCCTCACTCAATCCTCCCTCTCTCTCTCTCTTGCGCCCTCTCTCTCTCTCTCTCTCTCTCTCTCTCTCTCTCTCTCTCTCTCTCTCTCTCTCTCTCTCTCTCTCTCTCTCCTCTCTCTCTCTCTCTCTCTCTCTCTCTCTCTCTCTCTCTCTCTCTCTCTCTCTCTCTCTCTCGCTCTCTCTCTCGCTCTCTCTCGGTCACGCATGCACAGATGCACGCTCGGCTGCACACAGAGGCTAAAAGAGACGTCCGTGGGTTGCTACCCTTAAGATGAAACCTCTCTGCTGTCCAGACAACATGAAGGTGTTTAACTGCTGCCTCACTCTGAGCAGCTAGGTTAATGTTTGACAAGCTTAAAATTCCAGCTGCCACACTGGCAACAACTGAATCACATGCATGGGCACACACTAACGCAATGAGGTGCATGTAAGTAAACACAAATGGGATCGGGAGTCCCTAAGCACCGGGCGATAAACGCACACATTAACACACCTGGACCTGGTCACAAAACCGGACGTGCACATACACACACACAATAATGAGCACAAACGTGAACGCACACATGCACACACAAACACACAGACCACCCACACACACAGAGACATACACACACACTGAACACGCACACACACACACACACACACACACACACACACACACACACACACACACACACACACACACACACACACACACACACACACACACACACACACACACACACACACACACACACAGAGGGACCGGCAAACAACACTGTTAACACTCGCTCATACATGCTTTCTTTTTCATTTTATAAACAGCCCCACAGTGGAACTTTAACAAGCTCTAGTGTGACCCAGTTGTGAAGCAAGGAAGGGAGAAAGCAGCCAAGTGGAGGGACTCGGGCCACAGACACTGGCCGAATACAGCGAGCTAATGGTTTAACCCTATACCTGCCAGTCCTGCAGCAGGGGGTGGGTCTCCGGGAGCGCTTTGGGGCACAGGGCGTCGTTGTCATAGATGGGCTGGACCAGGCTCTTCTCGTAGTCGGAGTACATCTGAAACACGCACACGTCCAGAGGACAGAGTCACGCACACGTGAGGAGAAATGTGTACATCGCTAGGCATGCAGGGCAGGAGGGTATGCCATGAGGGCGGACAGACAGACACACGGACAGTAAGGCTGACAGAGAAGGAGAGAGAGAGGGGGGCAAGGCAGACATAGCCAGCCTTGAGTCTCTGGCAGCAGATTTACATAATGGAAGGCAAAGGGGCTTCATATCTAAAGCCGGCCCTGAATAGGCGCTGAGTGACCATGGAGAGAGAGAAACACGACACCGGGACTTTGGACGGCGGGAGTGTTGAGAGCTTTACAGCCCAGGAGGGAGAGAGAGAGAGAGAGAGAGAGAGAGAGAGAGAGAGAGAGAGAGAGAGAGAGAGAGAGAGAGAGAGAGAGAGAGAGAGAGAGGAGAGAGCGAGAGAGAGAGAGAGAGAGAGAGAGAGAGAGAGAGAGAGAGAGAGAGAGCGAGCCAGGCAACACAGCCTTTCAGCTGTGGGCTCATCGTTTGGATTGGCGCAGAGATGAGACAGTCGTGAGTCACAGTGTTTGGCGCGGTATTGCACATGTGTCTTTGCAGATTAAATATTTGAAACGAGCTTCACACATAAGAGTGGCCCAAGTTTGAGGCATTAAACACTCAGTGTGCATGGTGAGGATTTGCACCATGTGGGTGGTGTGTTGGTAAAGAGCTGGTAGAATGGTGTGTGTGTGTGTGTGTGTGTGTGTGTGTGTGTGTGTGTGTGTGTGTGTGTGTGTGTGTGTGTGTGTGTGTGTGTGTGTGTGTGTGTGTGTGTGTGTGTGTGTGTGTGTGTGTGTGTGTGTGTGAGTGTTTTTGTGTCTGGGTTTGAGCGAGTGTTGATATGTGTGTGGGCGGTTTTAGTGGACAGGTTTTGGAAGGACAGGACTGAGGTAACGACACACGTATTTATACTGCCCTTGGGTCGCCATTCAACACGCCCCCGCCCCCCCTCACGTTCCCCTCACGTTCCTCATGACCACAAAACCTCCACAGCCCTGTGTCCACTAGAACAAATCCCACGCAATGCAGAGAGAGAGAGAGAGAGAGAGAGAGAGAGAGAGAGAGAGAGAGAGAGAGAGAGAGAGAGAGAGAGAGTGAGTGAGTTTGGGTGATAGAGGGTGAGAGAGAGATTGGGTGGGAGAGAAAGTTATAAAGAAAATTGCGGACTGCGTTTACTGGCAAAGAAGATGCTTTTAACCCCCATGTGTGTGGTTAGACGACTAATAGTTTCACAAATAAATGTAATGTCTGTTTTGTGAGATATTAGTCTCCGATCTGCATGGAAGAGCTGGCAGAAGAGCCCCTGTCTGGGCGAACAGGGCGTTTCACCTTCTTTCTTGAACTTTCTTTCATTAGTTTTGTCACGAATCGTGTTGTTTGAGGCGTGGATCTGTAAGCGGGTAATTGGCTATTAAGAGCGAACATATACTTGGCCGGTACTGGTAAGCTCAAAAAAGTGTCAAAAACCTTTCCTAGTGTTTGCATCAATTTGTTCAAATCAAGACTGTGCTGATGGCCACTGTAGAAATACAGTTATTCTGTATAATATCTCTTTTATATAATATCTATAATATAAATGGAAACAAGCATAACTCCCCCCCTTTCAATCTCTGATTTCTGAGCCAGGCTGTGTGCCTGCTCTCCCCCCAGAGGTTCTGCTGTAACACTGCAGTGTTACAGCAGAACTCTGTAACCCGGTAGGACTGCTGGAGCCCAGCTCAGGAGACTCAAGGCTGCTGGATGTATCCGTCTTGTTTCAGTAAAGAAACAACACAAGCACCCACCAAAGCAATCCCCCAGAGTCCCGAACCCTTAAGGGGGCAGGGGGGGGGGGGCGGGGTTCATCATCACACAACACGGGGAAAAAAGTGCTAACGTACAGAGGAAACCCTCATCCCACCTCAAGCCAAACTAACTACAGCCCCGCTCACATCTACAGCGGGTTCAAAGCACATCGCCTCCCAGGGGAACATATGCCAGGGAGACGATCGGGCGATACGGCACGGCTATATTGTGCTACCCTGAAACCCCACATGTACGCAGATATCTATATGAATAAAAGAGAAGCAGCGAATCACAGGTGAATGAGTTGATGTAGTGTATTTGTGGAGCTTTGGCGGCGGGTGGGCTGGACGGCGGGAGAGCGGCGGAGTCACCTTGGGGAAGAAGGTGCGCGTGACAAACTGTTTGTACTCCAGGAAGGGAATGCCCTGGCTGCGGTTCAGCTCTTTGGTCAGGTCCGTCATGTCTGTCTGCAGCTCTGCAAAGCCTGGGGGCCACAGGAGGCGTGTGGTGTAGTCACACACACACACACACACACACACACACACACACACACACACACAACACACACACACACACACACACACACCACACACACACACACACAGACACACACACACACAACACCACACACCACACACACACACACACCACACACACACACACACACACACACACACACACACACACACACACACAAACACAGAGGGAGGGGAAAAAAGCATCAGCAAGTGATTCTAAACAAAGGTTGTGACATTTCACGTGACAGTTGTGACCCTCTAGTCATTTCGCATTCTCAGCGTGAAGCTCTTTAAAATGAATGAGTGTGTTACATGGCAAATTATTATAATCTATTATAATTCGGCACAATGTGACATTTTGCAGGATCAAGTTGTGAAATGTTAGCGCGCCATGCGATGGGACGGAAGACAACGGCGATCGGAAGCAGAACCAACATTCTACATTTTTCTAAATCCCCTCCCCCTTTGCTTTCCATCTGTCAGTGTCTGCTCCGCTCCTCTCCCGTTCTAATTCCCTGGCAGAGTGCTGAGTCTGGTACTGCGCCGCACGTTGGCAAATATTTTACTCAAACAATAGAAAAAAATGGAAAGAAAGGGAATCGGAGCAGCCCAATTCCATCTGCGACGCGCATCCGAGCCGCAAGGCGCAGGCTGGGGCTAACATGGTCGCTAGCGGTGTCAGCATATGCCAGCGTGTGCCTAATCACATATGCATACACACACACTCACACACACACACACACACACACACACACACACACACGGACGTATCCACACACACAGATACGGGGCTAGCTTTCTTGTAGCACGTTCCGTTTCATTTCTAGGAGCGGCTAATATGCTCATCTCACGAGGGCTGCGCGGGTTCTATTTGTGGAGAAAGTGTTTAGAGGGCCGTGGTGGTGGTGCAGAGGGTGGTGGCGGCGGTGGTGGTGGTGGAGGAGCGGGTGGTGTTAGGGTTTTGAAGCTGTCTGCGCGTGCAATAGTGGAGTCAGAGGATTTAGGGCTGAAACATATTCCCCAACGCCTCCCAAGTTATCATCCTCTTAGTAACGACCCCCTCCCCACTCACACACACCAACCTCCTTAAATACTGCACATTTCATCTGGAAACTACTGAGCCGTAAGCAGCTGCAGTACTCAGTCACACAACTTCTCTTGCCACGTCACATCTTGGGACATGAACAAACACCATCCTCTCTGCTTAAACTTGAGTTCGTCCATTACCTCTCTCCCTCTCTCTCTCTCTCGCTCTCTCTCTCGCTCTCTCTCTCTCTCTCTCTCTCTCTCTCTCTCTCTCTCTCTCTCTCTCTCTCTCTCTCTCTCTCTCTCTCTCTCTCTCTCTCTCTCTCTCTCTCTCTCTCTCTCTCTCGCTCTGTCTCGCTCTCTCTCTCTCTCTCTCTCTGTCTCTCTCTGTTTCTCTCTGTTTCTCTTCCTCTCTCTCCTCTATCTGTCTCTCTCTCGCTCTCTCTTTCTCCCTCTCTACATATGCTTTGCTCTCTCTCCCTCTCTCTCTCTTTCTCTCTCTCTCCCTCTCTCTCTCTCTTTCTCTTTTCTCTTTCTCTCTGTCTATTTGTTTTCTTTCTCTGTCTGCCTGTCTCTCCTTTTCCCTCTCTCTCTCACTCTCTCTCTCTCTCTCTCTCTCTCTCTCTCTCTCTCTCTCTCTCTCTCTCTCTCTCTCTCTCTCTCTCTCTCTCTCTCTCTCTCTCTCTCTCTCTCTCTCTCTCTCTCTCTCTCTCTCTCTCTCTCTCTCTCTCTCTCTCTCTCTCTCTCTCTCTCTCTCTCTCTCTCTCTCTCTCTCTCTCTCTCTCTCTCTCTCTCTCTCTCTCTCTCTCTCTCTCTCTCTCTCTCTCTCTCTCTCGGTTTCTCTTTATCTCTAAATCTCTCTCTCTCTATCACTATCTCTCTCTCACACTTCAAACCCATCCTTCTTCTCTCAGAGCGATCCCTCTTGCATCAGTTCTGACACCCCTACCCTGACCTCAGCCACAAATCCCTCGGCGTTGCCTCTTCCTAAATAACCCTTCCAACCTCTCCCCTTATCTCCCACACTCCCCGTGTCTGCTCCTACTCCATGTACCCCCCCCAGCCCTGACTCTCGTCCCTATCGCTTCCTCCCTCCATTTCTCTCTCTCCCTTTCTGTGCGTCTCTCCCTGTCCAACGCGTCCCCATAAATCTGCCGCATCTGACACCCTGTGGCCTTCGCAGCTCTTTTACTCTAATGTCCTAGACAGACACAAACACACACACACACACACAGACGCACACACACGCACACGCACACACACACACACACACACACAGAACCACACAAACAGACACATGGACGCAGATACACGCACACAATTGCACACACATAGGCTCTGGCATACACATAGACCAAAATGTATGAGCAAAATGGAAAAACCCATGTACACACACTAACCAACTACATTCACACACACCAACATAATCACATACACACATGAGGACACTAACTCACAAAGACATACACAGAGACCCACAGACACACAAGGACACTAACACACAGAGACACAAAGACAAAAGGACAACAAGAAATACTACACACACACACACACACAAACACACGCACACACAGGTCTCATTTCTCTAAGGTGGATGCATCAGAGGTCATGTGACCAGTGAGTGTGTGTATGTGTGTGTGTGTGTGTGTCTCCATCTATGTGTGTGTGTGGATGTGTGTGGATGTGTGTGTGTGTGTGTGTGTGTGCGTGTGTGTGTGTGTTTGTGTGCGCGTACGTGTGTGTGTGCGTGCAAGTGAATGATCTGTTGTCAGGACTGCTTTATGAGTCATTCTGCCGGGCGGGGTCGGTCAGCTGTCTCCAGCTACAGACTAG